>JAKCPB010001377.1:0-109825 GCA_021442155.1 Cymbidium sinense | reverse complement strand
TGTTCTTGCAAGCTCCGTCAAATTAATCAAAATCAAGTATCAATATAAATATAAAATTAGATAAATTACTAAGTGTTAAATACTTAAATGAAATTTAATCTTTAAAAATTTAAAGCAAAATAATACATCCACCTTCCACAATCATTTATCAGAGGTAATAAATCAAGAAAACTCTAGCTCACGAAGAAGCTAATGTCAAGTTAAGTACACAGCTATGTTCACTCTATATTAATCTTATGTTGGTAAGAACATGATCCGTGTCCTTTCTTCACATGATTTGGTGAGCTCTACATATGATGCTTGATTTACGACGAATTTACATTTGGGTGATTCACTGCCAAATGACACCATTATATTACGGTCACGAATGTGGCCCGTATGTTTTCCAATGGCTCACCCTTTGAGTTGTGAGCTATAGAGTGTACTTGATAAAGAAAAAAGCCCTTGTTAGCTAAGGTAGACTTAAGCTTGCCTCTTTAGATAAATGTCACCCCAAGTCTACAAGGTTTTCTTTGATGACACAACCTATGGTTAATAAGGATCCTTGATTAGGTTGGGTTGGCTACCTTCTAACTAAGTAGGCAATATCAGGATGATTGAACCATGGGATCTTGATAGGCGTGTCATCATTCCCCAACCATCAGTTATAGAATGATGAATTTCATAAATCTAAATTTCAAAACTCTGCTGTTGATACTATATATCGATTAGCGACTCATCATTAGCCTTAATCAAAAGTGCTCTCTCAATATTATGAGGGGTAATTAATTATAGGTGTTTATGCCTATAGGAAACCTAGAACCAGGTCTAATGTCCTCACAAAATGAGGGTGAAATCTTTGGGTAGTGTATTATGTACTATTCCATCTGCCTTATGAAAGTTTGACTGACATTTATTCTACTTTCCTAATCGAGTCAGTGGAAAATTTTTGGAGACCATAAAACGGCCAAGCTCATTCTCCCTCTTGTATCTCCATCTCACTGGCAGTGGGACTCATCCTCTATCTCTCTCTCTCTCTCTCTCTCTCTCTCTCTCTCTCTCTCTCTCTCTCTCTCTTATCTCGAGAGGTAGTGAATCAACTTTCATCTAAATAGTATCATTCCTCTCCATTAAACTGAGCAATCAAAGGCCACCCAAGCTGCCTCTCTCAGTTCTTCCTCCCTTCCCATCCATCTCAAGTGGTAGAATAGATCTCAACAAGAGAAAATTGAGTGATCTCCCTTCGTCTATTGTTTCATCCATCCCAAATAGCAATCGAGATCTTCATTTCCTTCCTGTTCTCCCCAGCATAATAACATCAACCTCTTCTCTCCACTGCTCGATACAACAGTCTCCCATCCCATCTCTGCTCCAAATCTAGCACCACACTCTCTCTCTCTCTCACTCTCTCTCTCTCTCTCTCTCTCTCTCTCTCTCTTCAATTTACTAAAAAATAATAGAAAAAGAGACAAGATAAAAAAAGAGAGCAAAAAATCCAAAAAAAAGAGGCTTTGCAAATTTCATCATTGATTTGCATTGATTTTGTGAATGTTCCATTCATATTGTATAAATGTGTGAATGTATAAACATATAGTGTATTTGATTTCATGCAGGTGATTGAAGGACTATGCATGTCTCTTTAGATTGGTAGGTTGGAGGATTTATGACTTGATGTTGGAAAACACCACCCATTCACATCTTTTAGATATGATCGGCGGTTTTGGTAGAATTCTCACGACTAGGGAGGTGCTACCTAAATTTTGTCAAAATTTGAACCAACAACAATAAAAGATACTTGAAATCTAAATTGAGCGAAAAATTGATATTAAATCAAAATGCAAACTCTAAAATGAAGAATGAACTTGCAAAATTATATTAGAATAAAACTTAAATGAAATTTGTGGTGACATTGAGAGCTCTTTAATTTATATATAAATGAGACTTTAATTGGACTCTAAGCAAAGGCTGAATTTGATAAATTTTCTATGAATAGAAATTAAACCTGATAGCTTGCTTATGAGAAAGAATGAGATAAAGTTGCTCATTTAAGAGCATGAACAAAAGTCAAACAATTCTGAACTGATAGAGCTTGAGAATTCTTCTAATGCAAAAGAATCATTTGAATATATTCTTGCAAGCAAAATTAAACAACTCAATAAAGCATAACTAACATGTTTTGATAAATGTTTGAATTATACAATATTGTGCTCCTAAGTCATTAGGAGAATTTGAGTTCGATATAAGTAAGACTTGAAACTCATTTAAGACGTAAAAGACTTGCATCAAACCTAGAGATGCTTTTATGCAAAGAACAAAACTTAAGCTAAGCTTGAAGGTGAACTTATATAACATTTTGATAACTCACCTAAGAGAGAGGAGAAAATTTGGCAACTTGCTAACAAGCATGAATGTAACTTCTAATTGAATATCTAATTATTTGACAATCTATATTGAGATCATTAAGAGAACCTTAAATGACCATGAAGTGTGGATATCAAACCAAAAGCCCAATATATTAAATGGACATCCATATCAAGCTACTTTTAAGATTCTTCCGAGATACTCCAAAGCAACTATAAATTCAACTCTATCAACAAGATGCATGTAAATATTATAAGTAGATGAGACTTACATGCATTATGAAGCCAATACACTCAAGTAAAATGCGAAAATGTAAGCTTATTGAAATGAAGTTTACATGTATCATGTAAGCTTCATGTAGATTGAGCTAAAATGTGCACAAGTGGTCAACTATGCTTAAATGAAATTAAAATGTATTCACATTATAAGGCAGCCATAGATTTTTTTTAATCATTACCTCGAGATTCATGTAAATAATAAGATGAATCATGGATGCATATCATGAGATGAAATAAATTTGAACATATTACCTCGACACATGTGCATGTCTAAATAAACATAAAGTCTATTGTGTCTAATAAAATGTACAAATTTCATAAATTGCACAAAATAAATTTAGTAGGGCCACTTTATCTATATGGTGAAGTCGTTAGTCTCACTTAACCAATCTAATCCTCCTCCTTAATAGGATTAGAGTTGACAAGATTGATTGTAAATCAAATGTTCAATTACTAAAGGGTATTTTGATTTTTTACATTTGCATATGACTATCAAAGGTCTTGATAGAGAAATTTCTTATTTAAAATCCTAAGTTCTCTATTTTGATATGAAAAATATATTCATAAGTTTTAACTATTGACCCAATCCTGTACTAGTAGGCAAGTAGAGTTGAGAAGATATATTCCCCAATGATGGCTGAGTTGATTGAAGATATCAATTGGAGGAGTCACTATTATGAAAAATATCTAAGAAATTTATATTCAATATTCTCAAATTCAAAATTCTTAAAATATAGATCTAGATCTAATCCTCTATTACTAAATTAATAGAGTCGATAGGATCTGAAATAATAAACTAAATCATTAAGCATACTTATTTACCCCGATTATGGCTATGTTGAATGAAGATTTCAACTGGAGGGGATACTACCATTAGAATGTGATTGTAATTCTAGAGCAAGTTAATCTAAATCATGTATCAATCTAATTATTAAATTTAATAAGTTATTAAACCATAAATGTTCAACCGAAATTCATAATGTAATATCTTAAAGCAAACTCCACTCAACCCTTTCATAATTATTTGTTGAAGGTGAACAATTAAGAAAAGTCTAGCTTAAAAAGGAGTCAATGTCAAGTTAAGTGTACTTCTATGTTCACTCTCAATCAATCTCATGCTAGTAAGGATGTGGACCGTGTCATTTATCTACGTGATTTGGCCAGTAGGCTCAACATATAATACAATTATAACTAGAGTCCTCTAATCAGGTGGTTTGTCGCCAAATGACACTATCATATTACAATCTTGACTGTATCCTGTATGCTCCCCAATAGTTTTGCCCTTTTAGTTGTGAATTATAGGGTGCACTTGATAGGGAAAAAAGCCCTATATTAACTAAGATGGAATTAAGTATGCCTCCTTAGACAAACACCACCCAAAGTCTACAAGATTTTCTTAGCGATGCAACCCATGGCGACAAGGATCCTTCGGTCAGGTTGGGTCATCTTCCTCCTCTGACTAAGTAGACTAGGGACCATGATATCCCAGGATGATGGAACCATGAGATCTAGATCGGGCATCATCGTTCCCCTAACCATCCATTTTAAGTTGAAATGATGAATTTCATAAATTCATAATTTTATACTCCACATGCTGCTACTATATGCTACAAATTTAATGATCTAATGACTAGCCTTAATTGAAAGTTCTCTCTCAACATTAGGAGGGGTAATTAATTATAAGTGCTTCTGCCTATAGGAAACCTGGAACTAGATCTAAAGTCCTCGTAAAATAAGGGAAAAATCTCTAGGTAGCATCTTATTGACTATTCTATCTACCTTCTAAAAAATTTGGCTGACATAAACCACACTCTTTTCATCGAGAGGTCATGGCAAATTTGAGGGAAAATAGATAAAGTTCTTCAGAAAACATATGTTAGCCATCCGGCCTCTCCAAATCTCACTTCATACTTTACTTCATTTAATTCATCACATTAATGTTTTCCACTTCCATAATGATGCTTTTCTATTTATACATCCATAGTTCTATGGCATACCTTAGGTGGATCATTACTTGAGTTCCACAAATCTGTTATCCCAATGCAAAAGATTTTGTCCCACAACCTTGATGAATCTACCACTGTCATCCTGAATAATAATAATCTTTAGAGTTCCATGTGATTGGACATGGGTCTTTGCTTTTTTGGTTCTCCAAACATGATATATCATCAAGCAGTACAATCTAGCCCATGCAAGTCTTGGTTTTTTTGCTTTGGAGAGGGCACGGAGTAGCTCCATCATGTTAGAGAAAGAAGGGATGGAAAAGCTCCAATTGGTCAGGATTTGGTGGATACTAGCCATGAGAGAACAATGCATGGACACATGCTCAACATCCTCTTCTTGGTTGCATCCCCATAGGCATTCAGGAGTATCTTTAAGGCCCCTATTCTTCAAACATCAATTAGTTCACAAAGCATTCTTTGTTAACCTCCACCAAAACATTTTGATTCTTGGTTGCAGTTTGAGGTGGGACAACCATCTGAAGTATTCCACATTAGGTTATAATTGGGCCTCATAAGCCATAGAAGTAATTGATTTACTAAGAGAAAGCTTCATCAATTTAGGCTAGTCTCTGTGCGAGTCTCCATGAATCTAAACAGTAGCTATCAACCCTCTCAATTCAGTGCCAAATTGTTGCTCCAGCCGCACCATGTCCCATTGTCCATTTTCAATAATTAGTTCATTGAGGTTTAGATTATCAATGTTCTCCATATTGTTAAAAGTGGGCCATTTATCTAAGGGAATCTCAACAACCCAAGCATGGTTAAGTAGGTCGATCAACTCATCATTTTTCACTTGCCATCAAATAATGTGAGATAGGTTGCAACCTCCCTAGGCAAGGACCACCCAGTTGAGCGTCTAGGCTGCCTTTTTTAGCAATCTGAGCTGAATTTCTCCCTTAGAGATCAATGTAGTAGTGTATTTGGTTTTAAGAGGAACTCCTAAGCAAACATAGTCTAGAGTGGACCCATCCATTAGGCAACAACATGGAACCCAGGCCCTCCCAACCAAAATGGCTGGCAGATTTCTTTCTAAGCGATATAATGGATGTTGTGTTGGTTGGGCTTGGAATGCTAAAGAAACCTCTTCCTATTCATTCAATTTTAGTGAGGACATTCTTAGGAATTCTAGTGTGGGTAATTTTGTAGGTAGAGATGGCAAGGAGGGAATCATTAATTAGTGTAACTTGATCAGCCATAGATAGGAATCAGACTCCCAAAGAGGAAATTCTGCTTTGAGTTCTTTGGATCAGATTGGTAAAGTCCCTCTTGGTTAGTCTTCTCATAGCTAGTTTGATGCCCAAATAATCAAGCTCTTAAACCTTGTGAAACCCGACCATTTGAGCAATTCAATTAGCTTTCCAACTGTGTGTAACTTTGCTAAAGTGGATGATAGATTTGGCTGCATTCACCCTTTATCTCGTCCAATTGCAATACTTGTCTAAAATGTTTGTGATCTATTTAGCATGACCAATCAAGTCTTTAGAGGTAATGAGGATGTCATTGACATATAGAAGATGTGAAATTTGTATTCTATCATTTGCAATAGCCACTCTTAGATCCTCCCCATATTGTTTGAAGGCCATGAAGATAAGCTCTGAGCATAGAATGAAGAGATATGGAGACAATGGCCATCCTTATCAAAACCAACATTGGTCTTGGATCCACTATGATCTACTTTCATTAAGAAGAAGAGAAAAGGTTGGGAGGGTAACACACTAGAGCATCCATTTATTGAACTTCTAAAAAAGGCCAAACTTTTGTAAAACCAAGAATGGAGTGTCCCAACTCATCTGATCATAGGCTTGTTCCATATCCACTTTGATGGCCATAAACACTTCCATTGAGGTGTGTGGTGTTTATTTTTTATATGTATATGAGGGACACCATGCGATCGAGGGTGTACATATTGAGGTGATCGGGTACAACATTAAGGAATGGTGCTCTATTTTGAAAAATAGACATCACCACCCTAGGATGAACCTAATCACCTAATAAGGACTCCTAGGTATGTGAGTCTTGAATATACCGAGATTTTTTTCCTACTTTATATAGATGAATAAAATAGGGTTTATATTAAATCGAGTTCTAAAGTTCCCTATGGGGGCAAGCCACCATAGTTATTTACATCCTAAGGAAGGTGAATTCTTTAAGAATACTCTCAATAAAAGTAGGCATATATTATCTCCAAAGATTTCAATGATAAGACTATCAATAAATTGGATATGATAGAAAATCAAATGGGATATATAAAAAAGAAGAGACTTATTATTGAAGCCAAAAGGAGATGAGTAGGGAATGCTCATGATACTAGGAAACTTAGTGAGCATTCCAATATATCCTATGGTTTGACTTTACATGTTTGAAATTGAGGAGAATTATATGTTTGATTTGAATTTTCATTAGACTGTTAGAGCTTATAATCCCATAATATAAGATTGTGAAAATGCTTAAGAGGTTATAATTTATGCTTATAGCCTGAAATAAATAGCCACCTCGGATCCTAAATCTAGGGAGCTTTGGTAAGGGCCAAAGCACATCCTAAATCTAAGCAAAAATGGGTATATGGTTTACTTATACAAGAGAGAGTAAACCACCTGGCTGCTGGACATATAATTGCCTAGAGTTGCAGCTAGCTAACTCCTCCTATGCTTTAAAACTATGTAGGCAAGTCATTTGATTTTGCAAGATGGTTTGGTTGTTATTATTTAGAAAGAAACTAAAGTCCTTAAACCCACTCTCTAAGAGACTAGAGCATGAGTGGTATGAGCAATGACCTAGTCTAATGCAAATCTTTTCTAACTTTCATTTGGTTTTGGACTCTTTATTTTAACAAAAGCCATATAATTTTTATATGTCTAAATGCGTGTTGAAATGAGGTTATTGGCTAAATTAGAGAGAAAGAGGTATTTTTCACCATAGTTCAAGTCTTCCCTTATCATGCAGATGGAAACTCTTTCTTTGTAAGAGTGAAGTAATATGGATGGATGATATTAAGCATACAATATTTAGTTAAGGGGTTGCTAAATATTTAATTATCTTAATTTAATGCCTAGGATTTATGTGAGGTTAGAGTAATTTAGAAAATTTAGTTATCAGTCGTAGTTGTTGTAGAAAGTTTACTTTTTCTAAGAGCCTAATCGGATTCAGGCCACATATTAAATCACCATTCATAAAGAAACTATAAAAGGCATGCCATTTCTATTATGTAATTTAAACATAACATCAAACAATTTATAAATCTAGCATAAAAGAATAAAAGGCCAGTGCGGTTGAGTACCACGTACAACCTAAAAAGAGAAATAAGTAGCCAAGCTCTACTCTTATACAACCAAGTATATGAAATAATAATTACAAATTATACAAATGAATGAATGCTATGGGAGGTCTTCTTATCTTCATATTTCTTTATTTGGTTTTGCATGCTTTAAAGGCATAACGAGAGCCTCCTAGGATAGAGACTTCTAGCCACCACTCATCCTAATCCCCCATAACACAAAGCCTAACTCCTAATACAAAATTACATTAAAAATAGAAAAAGTAAATCTAACTATACCTGTAAAACAAGTGTTAGCTAAACATACCATACAACCCAAGCAATTATTTGAATGATTTGGAATTAGCACCATATAGGTAACCAAGTCCACCTATCCTAATCTAAACTATGCTTAAAGGTTAAGCAACCAAAAGAAAATTTATATTTATTTCTAAGCACCCCTTTAATAATCTCCTACATAAAATATGATTAGGCTAATCATGACCTATCATCCGTCTATAATACATACACCCGATATCTAGTCTAAAATAATACATCATAAAATAAGACATCCATCACACCATGCACCACCCTAACATAAAGCTAGAAGTGGTGACTTAATTCTAAGGTGTGTGTATTAAGGCTTGTGTCATGTATACCTTAAGGCTTTATCATAATTTTCTAAGTATGAAAGGGTGTTTAATCATAAAGGATGGTTTCTCTTTAAGTGGCTTAATTGATTTGCAAGTTTTACTTAATGTTTTTTTTGTTTCACTTGGTTTACACTTAACAACTAAGTGTTATAAAGAAAAGAAAATAGAGAATCACTCTCTTTTATCCCTATCTTAAGTCACATCTAAAATAAATTAATTAAATGAATTCTCTTTAGTGACTGACTTCTTATATGTTCTAATTATTTCTAGGTTTAGGTTCACTTTAAATAATCTCATTCAACAAGAAAAGTATCGTAAGATTAATTGGAATTAATTACTATCATATAACACATGTTTATTCATTTATTTCCATCATATGTAGCATGCATATGACTTATTCTAAATATAATTATACATGCAACATGTATTAACATAGTTAAATGGTGAATATTGATACATACTTGAATTTTTATTTATTTTTGGTGAAATTAATTAGTCTTATTTAATTTAAAGTTCTATCCAAATTCTTATACAAAAATACATAAGGATGGGATCAAGTGGATACATTGCTGTTGGTGCTCTCTAGAATAGAGGAAAGAAATGACACCACATAGAGTTTAGAAATATTTTATTTAGACAACCAAATGGGGCATTAAGGAATAAATATATTATCTTGAAAGATAAACATGCTCTCTTGTAATGGATTTGATCATTTCAATAAAAGACTTCTAAGGTTAATGGGTCTTTTGTGTACCAAAGTATTTCCCCTGAACTACATGGAAAAGTAGAACATGATTTATTTTATCCTGGGATCATGGTTCCCTAAGAAAGCAAGCCTCTATTATTAATTACATCTTAGGAAGGGTCTCTTCTTAAGAATACTCTAGATTAAAGAAATAAATGGTTATTCTAAAGGCTGCTTTCAATGGATTGATTTTGGGAAATTTAATTGGGAGAGGTCCAAATTGGAGAGAGTTATTTTCAAGAGTAAAATGGGAAAGAGTAGGAAATGTCTATTGATACTGGGATACCCAATAGATATTTCAACTATCCTATGATTGGGCTTCAAATTTGGGATTTAATTTTAGATTTTGAGTTGTCATTTTCTTAAAAATCTAGGGCTTAGATTCTAGCATCACAAGACTACAAAAATGCATATGGTTAAAGATTTATTCCTAAAAAGGATGCTTCATAACCTAGTCTATAGGTGCTTCTAAAACACGTTAGATGCTCGACCTAATTCTATCCTTAGGAATCAATGGCCATTCTCCTCACATGAGGGGACTAACCTATCCCTAACACTTTTGGACTTATAACCCGCCTGGAGAAGGCTGTCAACTAACACCACATAAGCGCATTTTAAATTCATGATGCCAAGTCTTATGAATGCAAGATGGCTGGGTTGTTTTATTTTTAGGAAAGAAAATCTTAGAACCTAGACTCACTCCCTAAACCCTAGGATCATGTAGGGTATGAAGTTGCATCTAACTAATGCATATTTTTTGTTTTATAAATTTTGACTCAATATTCATTTAATCCTTGGTTATGCATTTTATGCCTAGCATGCAATTAGAAATGGTTATGGGCCAAATCAATATTAGAAGGCAGGCTTCCCTAAGAAGGTGGCCATCCTCATAAGGGATGCCTTATGTGCAATGGGTGAAGTTGCCCAATTGAAGGAATAGAAGACAATATGGTTGCATGATTTCAAACCTAAATTATTTCTAATTGATTTTATGTTGCCTAAGGCTTTAATTTATGTGAGGTTTTGATTTATATTTATTTTAATGTTTGATTGATTTAATTGGGTAAAAACATTTAGTTTATCCTGAGCTACATTGCTTTCATTCATGAAACCAAGAAAAGCATGTTGTTTCTAATACACACCCAAAATAAATTAATCCAAATTAAATTAATAGAAATAGACTAATGAAGTAATGCGTTGCACACTTGAAAGAAAAAAATGGGCGTGAGTTTTGCCCTTATACCACTGAACTACAAGTTTAGATCTATGGGTCTTCTTTCTAGAAAAATCTTCTTCTTGGGACATCCATGCTCCATAGGGGAACCGCACCATCTCCGGTAGGGTCGCTAATCCTAGACCCCATAGATCCTAACCTAATTCTAAGCTCAAATTTACATTTTAAAATTCAAAAAGAATCCTATGCCCTGCAAAATAAATGTTAGGAAATACAAACTACAGACAATAGTTATATTTCACAAACATACGGGCTTAGCATTAGTTGCTTGCCAAGCCCACCTATCCTATGGACTATGTTAAGAGATTTTTTAGCACCTATAAGCATACGATAATTTTATAATTTTGATTTATGACAGTGACCCCTTTAACACAGTCCCCTGCAAAAAAAATAGTGTTAGTTCTAAAAAGAACACCCTACCATCCAGTCTAACGAACAAACAAGCCTAGGCATCCAATCTAAAGAAATACACCACACAGACATGTGAAGCACAACACAACATATCATAGAAAATTAAAGAAAATCATAGAATGATCTAACCTAGATCTAGAGTCCATGACCTAAATAATATAGTGTGTGTAAAAGAGGGGTTTGTGTGGCAAGGCTTTTCTAGGCTCCTTTAAGTTCAAGTTCCAATTTAAAATTTAAATTTGTTTGACTTTTATCTTTGGTTGGTTTCAATTCGACAGGTTTAGTGATTTAATTCCCATTTTATGTTCATTTTATTTGGTTGAAGTAATGATTAGGTTTTTAAGAATGAAATAATATCATTTTTAGGTGAAACTCACTTTATTCTACATCCTAAATCCTAACAAAATTTTCAAAAGTCTAACTAAGATCCTTAAGTATCTTAATTAATCCTTCTGACGTTATTTATGTTTGGATTTATTTTCATTTCTTTTATTTTATTTTATTTTCATTTATGTTTGGATTGATTTTCTTTTCTTAACTAATCACTTTATTCCCATTTTATGATTACTTGAAAAATGTTTAAGTTAAAGTTTATGTTTCATTGATTTACCTTAATGCAAATTATTTAATTATGAACTAATGTATTAAGTTCATTAGTTCTTATGTATGTGATTAGATTCTTTCCTTTGTTTTTATACAATATTTATGTTATTTTTATTTAATTTAATTTAAGGTATATGTTTAATTGTTCATATTTCTTTATTTCATTTAAGCTAAATTTCTTTATTCTTATGTTTGATTTAATTAGTTTGATTATGAGTTTATTTGTCCTAAGGTTTGATTAGACTTTCATTTGACTTAGCTTAAGCTTAAGTTATTCATTAATTATTTTTTCTTAAATCTTAATCCTATTTTTGTAAATTTAAAGTCCTTAGATAATGCTAATTTGGTTTGATTCTTAACATATTATTATGTTAGTTAGGTTATTTAATTTCATTTGCCTTAATTTACTTAAATTAATTTAGTTTGTTAAATTTAGTTTATGTTCAAGGTTTATGTTATCCTTTTAGATTAAGTTATTAAGTTGATTTAGTTTAGTTTATGTTAACCTAATATGCTTAAGTTAAGGTTTTATATTTATTCGTAGATTATATTAATTGCAAGTGTTAAGATTCATTAAGTATTTATTTAATTTCATTTATTTAATTTTTTTTATATGGGTAATTAAGTTTATTAATCCTTAAATGTGTAATTATTTAAGTTCTTTGGCTTAAGACTGTTAATAAGCATTCCTTAAGAGTCTTCTAATGTTTGATTAGGATTAGTTTAAGTTATTAAATGATTTAATGAATTAAGGGATTTCCTTAATCCATCACTTAATTAATATTGATATAAGGAATTAGAAAATTCAATACTCCTAATCGAGAGATCAATTAGGTTTGGAAATTTTCTAGCAAGTGGGGTTACATGCCAATTATAAATGTCCAAAGTTTCATCTTGATTAGATTTGTAATTATGGTTTTAATTATTTCATTAAAACCTAAACTAAGTCTAATTTAATTTGATTCGGTTAAAGAAATTATTTTTATGGATTTCTCATTGATATATGTTTTCAATGAGGGTACATTCATAATTTTTGGATTATTGGTTGATTTATTATGATTTAATTAAGTCCTAGTTAATCTAATTCATTTAATTAATTAATTAAGACAATTTAAGAATTAAGTTTAATTGAGTTTTAATGGTGTTTTAAGTTCACTAAGGTTTATTTGGTTGATTTAAGGTTGTTTAGATTATTCCCATAAATTAATTTCATTAATCCTAATTTATTTAATTAAATTAAGGGTTTAGGATTGAAAATTCCATTTCTCTTAAATTACAATGAATTAAGTTATGAACAATTTAATTAAGGTGTTTTTTAAGGTTAGTTTCATTTCTCCAAAGTTTCATATTAATTGGACTAATGGTTAGAGAGTAATTAGGGTTTAATATTTTTTAATTAAACTCAAATTAAGGCTAAAATACTCACTAAAAATTAGAGATTTTACTTTTTTTGGATTCTTCTCATCAAGACAAATTCATAGAGCCTTTATTTGCATTTTTTGATTTTTATTTATTTTTTGAATTTTAGAAGTTTTTGTGAATTTTAAATAATTTAAAATCATTATTTAATGGTTTTAAGTGGGGAGGGTCCATGTGCACGACAAAGCCTGGAATGCTTTGGCACGCGTCTTGCCACGTGGCATGCATGGGTTGGACGTGGAGCGTGACATCCGCATTAACAAAGGCGAAGCGTGCTTTGATCTGACCGTCCGATCCATGGTCTAGATCATTCGTGATCCTTAAGGAGAAAAATCAGATCATGCTCCTAGATGCGGTTTGTTGATCCTAATAGAAGGATTAGGATCTGAGATGATCTCCTACCTAGCGACAAATGCCGATCGCCATTGAAGGTTTTCCCTCAAGCAAGTGATCGATGATGAATTACCTCGATTTAGATCCCAAAACAATCAGTGATCGGATTAGGATCAATCCACACGGTTGGATTCATTTAAGGATCCAAATCCTTTCACAAAGCTTCAAACTGAAAAACTCCAAACAAAAATCAAGGTGCGTTAAAGGAGAACCTCATTTCCGACGATCTCTGGTGGTAGGGTTGACTCCATTAGCTTCAGATTGATGGAAGGAAGTTTTGGCCAGAGTTTGGTGGCTTGTCTCACCATGGATAGCTCCCTAGACCACCATGGATTTTGACCTCAATGTGCTTGATGGTTCTCGGCTTCCGCCAAAATAAGGCGTGAGGGCTCAATTTGGATTGCCTCGAGCCATATAGCGTGTGTGACTTCAATTTTGGGTGAAACCCTCTCCTTGGATTTCACCATTGGAGGAGCTCAGTTTTTCTTGGTTTGCCTCCTTGCTGGAGGCCAAATGGTGAGGAGGAAGTTGTAAACACATTCTCTAGCTCTAGTGAAGAGTTTGGAATCAATTCGAGAGAGAATCCTACCTCCCTTGCTTTGCTTCTTCTTTGGCCAAACCCCTTCTCTCTTTTTCTTTTTTTTTTCTCTTCTTCTTTCCTTGGAGAAGTCAAATCCCCCTTGGCCTCTTCTCTTGATTTCCTGCCTTCACCTTCCAATAAGTGGCTTAAGAGGTGGAGTGGGAAAGGTATGTTGCCTGAGGGTGGAGATTTTGGGTTTATCTTCTTTCTTTTTTTTCTTTTTTTTTTGTATTTTATTTTGTTTTTGATTTTCATTTTCCATTGTTTTATGGCATCATCATTGATGTGTGGCTGTCATTTCTAAACTCAAGTGAATTTGAGCTTAACCTTGAATCCATTTGACTTGGGGTGGGGTTTGAACTCAAATCAAATGCATTGATTTTATGATGTTTGGATTTTCATTTCAATTTAATTTATTTATTTTGGTTAATCCAAATTGATCATTTGAATAGGTTAATTTAGGTTGATCACTTGAGTTGGTTAACTCAAATTGGATCACGAGTTGAGTCCAAATCATATGTATTGATTCAAACTTGATCCAATTCAAAATCAATTCAATGGAATTTGAAATTTAATTTAATTTGGATTTTAATCATTTTGGATTAATGATTAATTGATTTTGAGTTTAATTAATTGATTTTGAATTTTGTTTCAATTAAATTTTAATTTGAATTAATTGGATTTGATTTGAGTTAATCCAAATTGAAAATTTAAGTTGATTCCCTAGGACACTAAGTGTAGTGTCCTAAGTACTGAATTAGAAAGTTTCTAATTGAAATTAGAACCTCCTAATTACTGATTTTAAGTTAATATTAACCTCATTCAAAAATGAGGTCAACAAATGCACCCCCAATATGTGTAGTGGATCAACTAGAATACATTGCATATATTGGTGTTGACTGGATTGATCAACATACAAGCATAAATTTTGGGTTCCAATTCATGATTTTGATTTTTGATTTCAAAATTCTATTTTGATTTTGATTATGAAAGATATGTATATGTATACCTACCCTTGTCAGGGAGAGTGAATTATTCCTAGAAACTTAACTTCTTTAAGTTCTAGGATGCATAGGAATGTCATTAGAAGTGGACCCAAAGAATGGTCTAATCTAATGCAATCAAGGAAGATGCCTTTTGGGGACTTACTCTTACTTGAGAGTGGTAGTTGGAAAGGATGCCAATGTGGAAACTTACTCCTAGTCCAAACTACCTGGTGCTTTTACCCAAAAAAAGATACCACTGGGGGTTTTACTGTTATCTAGTTAGTTATTAGGAAGGGGTCATAAAGACTTGAATCTAACCTAAATAGATATGTTGGGGAGAAGAGGCTTGAAATGCTTGATCCTAATCCATAACATTTTGACTACTAATCAGGGTCACATGGACAATCCTATTTGACTAGTCCAAAGAAATGGGGACTTCAATGGCATTCCATTTATTAGTTCTTTTGAAAAGGAAAGGTGTCCTTGAGGACTTGATCCTATCCTTAAATTCTAACTAATATGATAGAGGATCTTCATGACTTGTTCTCTTTACCTAAGTAGTCTAATTAGCAAGAAAGGGGTCTTTGATGACTTGATCCTTATCTTACTAAAGTAGGATGCCTACTGGAGGACTTACTCCTGTTTGAGAATGGTAATTGAAAAGGATGCCAATTTGGACACTTACTCGTAATCCAAACTACTTGATTTTGCAACTAGGGAAGATACCACTAAGGGATTTATTCTTAGGATAACTACTATGAAGGGGTCTCTGGAGACTTGATCCAACTTGAATATCTTGTGTGATAGAAAAGGAGTCTTTGATAACTTATTCCTAATCTTCACACAATAATAAAATGCCTACGGGTGACTTACTCCAATTTGAGAATGGTAGTTGGAAAGAATTCCAATGTGGACACTTACTCTAATCCAAACTACCTAATTTTGCAACAGGGAAGATACCGGGATTTATTCTTACCTAGCTACCGAAGGGTCTATGGAGACTTGATCCAACCTAAATAGCTGTGTAACATGAAAGAGGTCTTTGATGACTTGATCCTAACATGTACACAATAGGAATGGTGCCACAAAAGGCTTGCTCCAAACCTTTGAGAATGGTGCATGAAGGCTTACTCCAAACCCAGAAGGACATGAGAAAGGTGCTCTAGAAGGCTTGCTCCTAACTCAAGTCATGCATAGGAAAGGTGTCACAAAGGGCTTGCTCCCAAGCTATGGAAAGTAGCAATGGTGTCATGAAGGGCTTTGACCTATGAGAATGGTGCATGAAGGCCTCCAAAAACCAGAAGATATAAGAAAGGTGCCACATAGGGCTTGCTCCTAACTCAAGTCATGTATTGGAAAGGTGCCACAAGGGCTTGCTCCCAACATATAGAAAGTAGGAATGGTGCCACGAAGGGCTTGCACCAAACCTATGGGAATGGTGCATGAAGGCTTACTCCAAACCCAGGACATGAGAAAGGTGCCAAGGGCTTGCTCCTCTCAAGTCATGTATAGGAAAGGTGCCACAAAGGGCTTGCTCCCAACCTATGGAAATTAGGAATGGTGCCACAAAGAGCTTGCTCCAAATCTATGGGAATGGTGCATAAAGGCTTACTCCAAACCCAGAAGGACATGAGAAAGGTGCCACAAAAGGCTTGCTCCCATCTCAAGTCATGTATAGGAAAGGTGCCACAAAGGGCTTGCTCCTAACCTACAGGTGATATGGATGAGGAAAAGGGGTCAAAGTGACTTATCCCTAATCCCCAAAAGTTTTGACTAATAAGCAAGAGTCTCATGGACTTAATCCTTACTTGATTAGTCTAACTTGATGAAAGGGTGATGGAAGATGTTCTTCCATTTCTTGGTTTCACTAATACTCCTTACACATGAAGAAGTTTAGTGAAGAAGGTTTCAAAGAGTTAGAATTTATTTTTGAAGGAAGATTTTGGGTATATTTTGGACCCAATGCCATAAACATAGAAGGTCATCATTTTTCTTTCTTTCTTCTTTTGATCTCAAAGTTACAATGAACCATGCTAGATGTCTATTTCACTGAAGGCAAGACATCATAGGGTACTAACTTGAGAATTATATCTCTTTGAGCTTGCATGTGAGTATGTAGTTCTTTAGGCAGTAAGAACTAAAGTCAACCAGTCCTTCTCAAATAGAATTTATTTTTCTTTTTGTTTGAACATGTATTACATTTTTATTTTGTTGACATGAATTAATAGCTTAAAAAGCCCTGATCTTAGATTCAATAAAGATCAAGAGATTCCTTTGAAGCTTTCTTAAGTGAATGAGAATCTAGATAAACAAACTTTTGGATTCTCATAGATACACAATTTTGTGTTTTTGTCCTTAATCAATTAGGAAATTATAAGGATTAACTTTTTAGAGAAATTAAGATTCTCCTAATAAATTTGAAATTGAATTTCTTCAGTTAATTTGTTGTTCTTTTAAAGTATATATGAAATAAAATTTTATAAATGTCTTTGATTAATTCATATTTTTGCATTTTTGATCTTTCTTCATTTTACTACAAAGTCTTTGAAATTACTTCAAAAGTAAATTTCAAGAATCTAAATGTAGTAATAGGATTGTTCTTTAAGTCATGTTGGAGTTTATTTTCTTTTCTTCTCTTTTCTGGCAAGATTTTCAATATAACCCTCTACCTAATTGAAAGTGGGATTACAAGAAATCTTGATCATGACTTTTGCTAAATTACTATTTTGAGACTGAATGATATGACTCTATAATATTCTTATAAGGATTTTGAATGTCATATCATATGCTTTCAATTTTTCTTTTCTATAATTACTTTTTTGATAATTTTCAGATAAGTTATTTTTAAGAAGGATAATCTTATGCATGAAAGTCTTTTAAATGAAGTATGGGTAATATGAACCCACTTTCAAAGTAAAGATTCTATCATAGTCCCAAGATGTGGGTCATATGGATTTGATCTTTTTCTTTTTATCATTTATTTATTGTTAATGATGTTATCTAACCAAGAAAATTTTTTTCTTCTCATGTACAACCATCAATTTCTAGCTTTTAATTTAGCAAAATTTGCTTTTCTTTTGGATTTTGACCACAGTTGTCAAGGGACTTAGTTTATTGAAATGACATCAAGCTTAAGTTTATAGACCGCTACATCTGGAGATTATTTCAATTTACTTCCAGATAAAGTAGTCTTTAAACCCAAAAGATAGCTTGATCAAATCATCGATAGCTAACTCATTAAAGAGTTTGATCATTGATATCAACTTGTCAATTGTGGAAGTAGATTCTTCTTCAAATTCTAGAGGGTGCATCCTGAACTTGAAGACTATATTTTTCTTCAAACACACCTAAACAACATTCATGCATGTGTTAGAGTGCCTTTTGAAAAGAAAGTTAGGACCCAAACTACTTACACTTTTTAACTTACAATGGCTTTATGATTCCATAACTTGCAATGGTTATAGGCCACTTGCAATGGAATCATAATACACTCAATGGTACCTTTGCCATACAAAGGATATGGACCCCTGGAAAGGAAGATCCATTATCTTTTCTTTTAACCTGCCCAATGAGCTCACCCAATCATGGTAAAGGCTAAAATGACAAAGTATGAGATATCTGCTTATTTTTGTTCAGCTAGGGATAATTTTTTACTTTTAACCCTACCACTTTATTTTGATGTGGAGAAGTTTAAAGTTAAAATGTCCATTTACATTGGGCATTTTCTTTGTAATGGAATCAGTATACTCAATAGAATCTTTACATACAAAGATATGGACTCTAAAAGAAGATCCACTATCTTTTATTTGCCAAGTGAGCTCACCCAATCATGGTGGTAAGATGACAAACATGAGATATTTGATTATTATTATTTTTTAGCTAAGAACAATTGTTGAACTTCTAACCCTACAACATATTTTAATGTGAAGGAGTTCAAAGTCAAAATTTCCACATGCTTAGAAATTTTAGACTTCATACTTTTGTTCTTGGACATAGTCCTTCCACCCCTTCACTTTTCCTTCTTTCCTTCTTTTGGTAACATATTTCATTTCTATTCTTTTGAAATGACTCCACTAAATGATTTGCTTGGAAATTTGATGTATTTGACTTTTTTTCTAAATACAACATTTGATCGATTGAATTTTTTGATATGATTCAAGTCTTTGCTTGATTGATCATATAATATGATTCAACATTCCAATTTCTTTTTCATCTTTTCATGGAACGTCAAATCTAGTAGATCCATATAAATTGGTAAAGGAAAATGACTTTCAAAAGATGTTACACTTCTTAATTATTTAATGGAGTCATTTAAGGTTGACATAATGACTTCCTTGAAAACTTTATACTTCAATTAATTTTCTAATGGAATCAAATATTTAGTGAGGTCATTTAGAAATAGCTGAATGACATTCCTAAAGAATCAACACTTTAGGATGAATATGAACATCCTTCCATAATTAATATTTTTCTTCTTTTTCTTTTCATTTGATTCCCTTCTCTTTTTTATATTTGTCATTTTTTTTTTATTTGGGCTAGATAGGACCATCAAGATATTTAAAGATGTTTCATGAATTCCTAAGTTGCTCTTTTTATGTTTGAATTTTTATCTTCAATCAAAAATGTGATTTAGACTAAGTTCTTTTTCTAGGTTGAGTTTTCAAGATTGAATTTTCATGAAGCTAAAACTCCTTTCTTCTTTTTGAATTTATATATCTTATCAAAGCTTGATTAGAATTGGGCCTATATAAATTCACTTTTATATTATAATTGACCGATGCACCATCAACATATATTTTGGAGATTTTCATCTTTTAATTTTCCACATCGACTAAAATGTTAATAAGTTCTTAGTAGTCTATCTTCATCATAGAAGATAACCCTAGAACTTCTTTATTATGGAATGCCACATCAAGAAGTTGCTTATAATTAAGTAAGGAAAATTATATGATTATGTAATGCCTTGCTTTACTTTCATTTTTTTTCATTTTAATGTTTATTATATTTCTTACTTTATTTTGTTTTAATAAAGCATTACGATGCTTAATTTTGCAAGAAACTTCTCTAAGATGGGCAAAACATCACATTGTCAAGATGACTTATTTGCCATTTCATTTTAATGCCATTTGAGGTGGTATGACTCTACCATTTTTTGATTTCAAGAATTTCTCTTTTGATATAAAGGGAAGGTAGGTCTAACTCTATCCTCAATAGATCAAAAGACCTCATGATCTATTCATTTAGAGGATCATCATTTAAAGAGGACCCTCTAGGGTAAATAATGTGCTATTAGAAAGTCAAGTTTGACTTGTATTTTTTATTTTATAGCACATATAAGATTAAAGGTAATCTCAATTTTGCAATGGAATCTTTGACCACCATACTAAACATTAAGACAGTGTCAGGTGGGTCATAAGACATTACAAAGGATTCACCTTATATTCACTTTGTATTGAAATCATGTAATTCCTTAATCTTTGAACAGAGAAAACTAGATCTTTGTTCATTTATTTGGACTGAGAAAGTCCTAACTGATTTATCTATCAGCTAACCAAAGATAGAAGCTTCATACTTTCACTCTGAGAGATAGAAATATCCCCAATCCTAAGGTCATGATTTCTTTAGAAAGATTAAAATCTTCATTTATTTTCTCTTCATGATTTAGCCTTAAAATTAATTAAAGCCATTCACGAAATATCATTTCATTTAATGAGAAAACTCTCATTAAGAAAGTTGATTTAAATTTATTAGTTTAAATTCATTCATTTCAACTTAAGAGAATTAGAATTCTCTTTATACCCTCTCTTTTCTTCTATTGATTAGAAGCAAAAGTGAATCTATAACTTTCTTTATTTATGCATGTCATCTTCCTCTTTTGACTCTCTCCCAAACTCTTAAGAATTTAAGGTTTTGGAATGGTCTAAAGAGGGTTACCTCCAAGTCACTCCTTAGATTTGGCCAATCAGTTTTAATAACTAATTTTCCAATATTCTAGTGGACTTGTGAAAATAAATTAAGACTAAAGCTAATTTGTATTTATATAAAACTTTCTTCTATAGGAATAGAAGATTTACATTTAGTTTCTTAATCAACCTGCCTAAGGTCAATAAGGCATTCTTTTGGGATTATTTTGTTTTTATCCTTTTTAATGCAATTCAAACTTCAATCATGGTGTAAAGGGATAGGTACAACTATGCCTCCTTTTGATTTAGATTTCTTAGGATTTGAAGGAACTCCTTCATTTCAATTTACATCCTTAGGTGTTTTGATACTTTTGAATGTAATAGAACAAAGGGTACCTATTCAAAGACTCTGTCCTGATTCTCTTTAGCTTTAGTACAAAGCTAAAGTAAGATCAAGGATAAGTTTAACTTTGAGACTTTATTTTTGGAGATTTGCTATTTAAATTTTGAAGTACTTTTCATACTTTTTTAAATTTAACATCTCTTTTTCACATTAGAATGGTTTCAAATCCGTCTTGACCAAATTTAGGTCATAATAGAAATGACTTGTTTTTCATTTATTTCTCTCACCTTTTTAATTTGGTTATAGGAACCAATCATTTAAATGTGGCCAATGAAGAGTTCTAGAAGCTTAGTTCAGGATGTTGTATAGGCTCAATCAAGAAAGAAATGGAGAGGTATCCAATAGAAAGAAAGGTTGTCTTGACTAGTGAGTGGCACTTAGTACACTAACATATATGTAAAATAACTTATTTCTAAAGATGGAGAAGAGAACCATTCCCCATCGAGTCACCAAAAATATGTTGGTTCCCTGGAATAGAGAAATGACACCATATAGAGTTTAGGAATATTTTATTTAGATGACCAAATACAATAAAGGAATAAATATATTATCTCAAAGATAAACATGCTCTTTCTGTAATGGATTCAATCATTTCAATAATAGACTCCTATGGCTAATGGGTCTTTCATGTACCAGAATATTTTCTCTTGAACTACATGGAAAAGTAGAACAAGGTTTATTTTGTCTTGGGATCATGGTTCCCTATAAAGGCAAGCCTCTATAGTTAATTACATTTTAGGAATGGTCTCTTTCTAAGAATACTCTCAATTAAATAAATAAGTGGTTATTCCTAAAGACTACTAAGGTAGCTTTCAAAGGATTGATTTTTGGGAAATTCAATTAGGAGATGCTCAAATTGGAGAGGGTTATTTTCAAGAGTCAAATAGGAAAGAGTAGAAATGTCTATGATGGGATGCCTAGTAGACATTTCAACTATCCTATGATTGGGCTTCAAATTTTGGATTTAATTTTATATTTTGAGTTATCATTTTCTTAGAAATCTATAGATTCTAGACAAGACTATAGAAATGCCTAGGGTTGAAGACTTATTCCTAGAAAGGATGCTTCAAAACTTAGTCTACAGATACTTTCAACACATGTCAGATTCTTGACCTAATTCTATCCTTGGGAATCATTGGCCATTCTTCTCACTTGAGGGGACTAACCTATCCCTGACTCTTTTGGACTTAAAAAAAATACTTGGAGAAGGCTGCAAACTAACACCACCTAAGCACATTTTAAATTCATGATGCCAAGTATTATGAACGCAAGATGGTTGAGCTATTGCATTTTTAGGAAAGAAAATATAAGAACCTATACTCACTCCCTAATCTCTAGAATCATGTAGGGTATGAAGATGCATCTAACTAATGTATATTTTTTAGATTTTTATAAATTCTGACTCAATATTCATTTAGGCCTTGGGTATGCATTTTATGCCTAATTCCATGCAATTAGAAATGGTTATGGGCAAAATCAATATTAGAGAAGGTGGCTTCCCAAGAAGGCTCATCCTCAAGTTAGATGCCCCTTATGTGCAATGGGTGAAGTTGCCCAATTCAAGGAATAGAAGATAATATGGTTGCATGATTTCAAACCTAAATTGTTTCTAATTGATTTTATGTTGTATTATTCCCAAGGCTTTAGTTTTTGTGAGCTTTTGATTTGTATTTTTTTATGTTTCGATTGATTTAGTTGGGTAAAAAAATTAGTTTATCCTATGAGCCTACGTCCAGGCTTTCATTCACAGAACAAACATAATCACAGAAACAAACCTAGAAAAACATGTTTTTCTATTATTGCACCCAAATAAATCAATCCAAATTAAATTAATAGAAATAGGCAAATGCGGTGATGCATACACACCACGGAAGAAAAAAATGAGCAACCTAATCGCCTTATATACTAGAACTACATGTTTAGATCTATGGGTCTTCTTTCAAAAAATCTCCTTTTTTGGACATCCATCAGCTCCACAGGGACCATTGCACCATCTAGTAGTTAGCTCCCTAATCTTGACATAGATCCTAACTTAATTCTAAGCTCAAATTTACATTTTAAAATTCAAAAAAGAAATCCTATGCCCTATAAAATAGATGTTAGGAAATACAAATAGCACACATAGTTATATTTTACAAACTAACATGCTTAGCATTAGTTGCTTACCAAGCCCACCTGTCCTATGGACTATGTTAAGGGATTTTTTAGCACATGCAAACAAATGACAATTTTATAATTTTGATTTATGACAATGATCCCTTTAACATAGTCCCCTATAAAAAATAGTGTTAGTTCTAAAAAGAACATTATACCATCCAGTCTAACAAATAAACAAGCCTAGAAATCCAGTCTAAAGCAATACACTACATAGACATGTGAAGCACATCACAACATATCACAAAAAATTAAAGAAAATAACAAAATGATCAAACCTTGATCTAGAGTACGTGACCTAAATGATCTAATGTGTGTAGAAGAGGTGTTTGTGTGGCAAGGCTTTGCTAGGCTCCTTTAAGTTCAAGTTCCAATTTAAATTTTAAATTTGTTTGACTTTTACCTTTGGTTGGTTTCAATTCAAATGGTTTAGTGATTTAATTCCATTTATGTTCATTTTATTTGGTTAAAGTAATGTTTAGGTTTTCAAGAATGAAATAGAATGAATTTCATTTTAGGTGAAACTCACTTTATTCCACATCCTAAATCTAATAATGTTTCCAAAGTCTAACTAAGATCCTTAAGTATTTTAATTAATCTTTTGATGTTATTTATGTTTGGATTGATTTTCATTTCTTTTTTTTTTGTTGTATTCATTTAATTTGTTCTTTTAATATGATTCATTTTATTTCATTTGATTTGGTTTACTTTAGTTTAGGTTTTTGTTGACTTTGTTTTATTTTAATTGATTTGATTCCAATTATTTTTTTAATGAGTTTACAAAGTTAAAGTTGAATTATTCTTAATGTTTCATCAACCTATAAGTTCTTTAACTTAATGTATTTAACATTTTCTTTCTTTAATGATTTTATCTCATTCATTTTAGTTATAATTTTGTTAGCTTAGTTTACTTAAATTTTTTTGTTTAACTTATATCATTTCATTACCTTAAGTTGGTTCATGTTTACTTGATTAGTTTAATTAGTTGTATGTTGGTTTCATTTTATTTAGGTTGGTTCATTTTTATTTTAATTAGTTCAATTTTATTTATGTTAGTTTTATTTCATTTAGGTTGGTTCATTTCTTTTATTTGACTTATGTCTTAACTTCATCTTAAGTTTAATTATATTGATTTAATTTAGCTTGGTTTTGTGTTCACTTGAAAATGTTTAAGTTAAAGTTTGACTTATGTTTTAACTTTAAGTTTGATTATATTAATTTTATTTAATTTGATTTATTATTACTTGATTCATTATTCAATATTTATATTAATTTCATTTAATTTGATTAAGTTTGACTTTTGTCCTAACTTTACATTAAGTTTAGTTATGTTAATTTCATTTAATTTGATTTATGATTACTTGAAAAATGTTTAAGTTAAAGTTTAAGTTTCATTGATTTACCTTAATTCAAATTGTTTAATTATGAACTAATGTATTAAAGTTCATTAGTTCTTATGCATGTGATTATATTCTTTCATTTGTGTTTATTCAATATTTATGTTATTTTCATTTAATTTAGTCTAAGTTATAAGTTTAATTGTTCATATTTCTTTATTTCATTTAAGTTGAATTATTTTATTCTTTATGCTTATGCATTTAGTTAGTTTGATTATGAGTTTATTTGTCCTAAAGTTTGATTAGACTTTCATTTGACAGCTTAAGCTTAAGTTGTTCATTAATTAATTTTCCTTAAATCTTAATCCTATGTTTATAAATTTCAAGTCCTAAGATAATGTTGATTTGGTTTGATTCTTAACATAATATTATGTTAATTAGGTTATTTAATTTCATTTGCATTAATTTACTTAAATTAATTTAGTTTGAAAATTTTAGTTTATGTTTAAGGTTTATGTTATCCTTTTAGATTAAGTTATTAATTTGATTTAGTTCATTTTATGTTAACTTAATATGCTTAGGTTATGGTTTTATATTTATTCTTAGATTATATTAATTGCAAGTGTTAAGATTCATTAAGTATTTATTTGATTTCATTTATTTGATTTCTTTTTTATATGGGTAATTAAGTTTGTCAATCCTTAAATGTGTAATTATTTAAGTTTGTTGGCTTGGGACTATTAATAAATATTCCATAAGAGTCTTCTGATGTTTGATTAAGATTAGTTTAAGTTATCAAATGATTTAATGAATTAAGGGATTTCCATTATCCATTACTTAAATAATATTGATCAAATTGGAAAATTCAATACTCTTAATCTAGAGATCAATCAGTTTGGAAATTTTCTAGCAAGGAAGTTACATGCCAATTACAAATGTCCAAGTTTCATCTTGATTGATTTGTAATTAGAGTAATTAGGGTTTTAATTATTCATTAAAACCTAAATTAATCTTAATTTAATTGATTCAATTGGGATTTTATTTTTATGGATATCCTTTGAAATATGGTTTCAATGAGGGCACATTCATAATTTTTTGGATTATTGTTGATTTATTATGATTTAATTAAGTTTTGGTTAATTATTTGAATTATTTAATTCATTTAATTTGCTCATTAAGCCAATTTAAGGATTACTAAGTTTAATTGAGTTTTAATGATGTTTTAGAGTTCACTGAGGTTTATTAGGTTGATTTAAGGTAGTTTAGATCATTTCCATAAATTAATTTCATTAATCTTAATTTATTTAATTAAATTAGGGGTTTAAGATTGAAAATTCCATTTCTCTTAAATTACAATGAATTAAATTTTGAAAATTTTAATTAAGGTGTGTTTTAAGATTAATTTCATTTCCCCAAAGTTTTATATTAATTAGACAAATGGTTGAGTAATTATGATTTAATATTTTTAATTAACTAAAATTAAGGCTAAAATTTGGTATTTTACTTTTTATGGATTTATCTCATCAAGACAAATCCATGATCCTTTATTTACATTTTTAAATTATATTTATTTTTCTACAATTTTAGAAGTTTATGTAAATTTTTAAATAATTTAAAATCATTATTTAACGATTTTTTAAGTGGGAGGGTCTCACAAGTGGCACATCTTGTGGCACCTGGTTGCTTACAGCGGCATCCACATCAAAGTAAAACACACTTTGATGGATGGCGGATGGTTCTGCATCTTGAGAAAAATCACACAGCGTTTCTAGATACCGATCCTAATAGAAGGAACTAAGTTGAGATCTCTCAACCCTAAGCAAATGTGAATTGCCATTGATGGTTTTCCCAATTGGCAATCAATGATGAATTACCTCCCAATTTTGATCCCAAAATGATCAGTGATCAAATTAGGATCGATCTATATGGTGGGATCCATTCAAAGATCCAACCCCTTTCACAATGCTCCAAACTGAAAAACTCCAAAGAAAAATCAAGGTGCATTAATGGCGAACCTCATTTCTTGCAATTTTTAGGGTCGACTCCATTAGCTTCGGATTGATGCAAGGAGCTTGTGGTCAGAATTTGGTGGCTTGTCTCACCATGGATAGCTCCTAAACCACCATGGATTTTGACCTCAAATTTGTTCTCGCTTCCACAAAAAGTAAGAGCTCAATTTGGATCAACTCAAGTCGTAGAACATGAATGTGACAATTTGGGGTGAAACCCCCTCTTTTGGATTTTACCATTGAGGGGTTGCCTCATGGTGGACAAATGGTGAAGAAGTTGTAAATACCTTGTCTAGTCATGAGGAGTTTGAATTAATTCAGAGAATCCGGCTCCCTTGCTTTGCTTCTCCGTGTAACCTCCCTTCTCTCCTCATTTTTTTTCCTCTTCTTCTTTCCTTAGAAGCAAAATCCTCTTAGCCTCTTCTCTTGATTGTCCTTCTCTTGAAGGCGCTTCCACCCCAATAAGTGGCTTGAGAGGTGGAGTGGGTGAGTGTGTTGCATGAGAGGAGAGTTTTGGATTATCTTCTTTCTCTTTTTTTTCTTTTTTATTTGTATTTTATTTTCCTTTTGATATTTATTTTCCATTATTTTATGGCATCATCACTAATGTATGGCTGCCCATTTCTAAACTCAAGTGAATTTGAGCTTAACCTTGAATCCATTTGACTTGGGTTGGGGTTTGAACTCAAATCAAATGCATTGCTTTTATGATATTTGGATTTTCATTTTAATTTAATTTATTTAAATTATTTTGGTTAATCCAAATTAATCATTTGAATAGGTTAATTCAACTTGATCACTTGGTTAACATAGATTTATCAGTTGAGTTGGTTAATCATTGATCACTTGAGTTGAGTCCAAATCATATGTATTGATTCAAATTTGATCCAATTCAAAATCAATTCAAAGAAATTTGATATTAAATTTAATTTTTATTTTAATCATTTTGGATTAATGATTAATTGATTTTCAGTTTAATTAATTGATTTTAATTTTATTTCAATTAAATTTTAACTTGAATTAATTTGATTTGAGTTAATCAAAATTGAAAATTTAAGTTGAATCCTTAAGACACTAAGTGTAGTGTCCTAAGTACTAAATTATGATGTTTCTAATTGAAATTAGAACCTCCTAATTACTAATTTTAAGTTAATATCAACCTCATTCAAAAATGAGGTCAATAGTTGGCATTGTTAACCAGGGGAGTGAGGTAAAGACCTTCTTGGGGCTATTTAAAAGTGTGTTCCCAATGTCGGACTAAATATACCCACTAACATTCATACTTATATAGCTTTGCATTCTTGACATGAGAAAAGAACTTCTAATCACATGATTAATTAATTCTATCACTTGAACAATTGCAAATGCATGTATTTTAATAAAAGAAAGAGGGGTTTTAACTCCATAATTAAATACACACACGCATGTATGAGAGACATAAGCTAGTACATGCCATTATTAACTAGGGAAGTGAGGTAATCAAATGACCTCCTTGGGGCTACTTAAAGCCTCATATTCTTGGGATGTCCAAACTAAATATTTGTTTTTCTCAAATACATATGAATGTATACATAAATAAAAGGGAGGAAAACACAAAAGTTATACTTTTATTTGATTAAAAGATTTATGCACATGGAGTAAAGTCTTAACTAAATTTTAATATTGAAATATGTAAGAATGAAATTAAATGGAGTATGTGCCTTTATTAAACTAGGGAAGTAAGGTAACCAAAGACCTCCTTGGGGCTAGCTAAAGTCTCGTATTCTCAGGATGTCTACACTAAATACCCATTAACATTCTCATTTACACAAATCAATATATGAATGAAAGAAAAGGGACTTTACTTCATACACTTAAGCCATAATTATTTGCATTTCCTATGTATTTATAACTAACATTTATAACATATGTAAACATTTATTTGTAAGATTTGGAAAATAGGTTTTGATTTAATAATGATAGTAGCCACACATATATTAATTTAAATCAACACATACAAGCTTGACATAAAGTAAATCATTTATTTTTTTAATTAATTTTAAAGAAATGAATGCATGAATCAAGTGGCATACACCATTTTAATATGATTGAAAAGAAATAAAGAGACACAAGCATGTAATTTCATTCAATTCAACTAATTCCTAAGGACAATCATATTAAATAAGCTTATTTAAAATAAACCAAATTTTCTTAAAGTCACTTTTGATATTATGTTTAACTTGATTTAAGAGATGTGGGAAAGGTTTACTTAATCTAATCCCATCCCCATATGTGTAAGTTAATTTGATTTAATAAAAAGCAAATTAGATTGATTTTATGGATTGATTAAGTTAAGCACATATTAAATCAATTAATTAGAGATGTTACTTTAAGGTAATATTCAAATGGATTGAAACGTAAATGGCAATGCTCCTACAAAATGAAAGGGTCCTAATGCAATTAGCTCATAGTCATTTATTAATTAAACTTAAGGAACTATTTTAATTACTTTCATGACTTTCTCACACATGTGAACCAATCATGATTTCATTAAGCCTCTTTAGATTCTTGAACACCTAAAGCTCTACCCAAGATGAATTAAGAGATAGAAAGATTTTAATTATGATTTTATTTATTTTTTTAAAGTGGGTAATGATTAAATCTCTTTAATTAATATCATAGTTAAATGATTATCTTTTGAAATGAGATGGGCTTAAGGAAAAGGTTGGGAAAGAGGTCTCAACCTAATTCCATAAGTCATCCATTTGATCAAGCATGATTTAATGTGATTTGAATTTTAACTTAACTAATCAAGTCATTAATTAATTAATTATTTAATTAATCATTGATTAGCATTTTGGTTGAAAAGAGAGGGAAACTTAGAGGAAAGATTAGGAGGGAGACCACAATCCAATTCTAAGTCTCCTTCTGTATGATTAGAGTCCAAAAGTTAATTAATTCTTGTTCATGTGCTTAATTTTCTTGAAGTTAAAAGGGCAATTAGGCTTTCAATCAATCCTCCTAACTTAACAAATAATAAATCCCTAGAAAATTAGAGGAAGTAGAGGTCATCCTCTCAAATATTCTCAAAAAATTTAGGATCAATCATTGAGAGATTAGAGAGTAATTAAGCTAATTAAGTTTCTAATTAAATTCTAATTAAGCTCTGTTTACTATTCAAACTTAATTGGAAATATTTTTATTAAATTTTCCTTTGAAATACTTTTAAAATGAATAATTATTTATATTTTTAAATTTTTTCTACAATTAGCTACCAATTTTGGAAGTTTCAGCCTTAAAACACATTATTTAACCTTCATTAAACCTAATCTCTCCAGCACCACACGATGCGCTTCCCACGTGTAGTCATAGAATTGTTTATTTAAGTTATCACGTCCTTGTCAGACCCGGTGCGCGATTGATCCCCAAATCATCTGGATCGGGCGACGCAGATCAAACCCACAACATAAAGGGGAGAAATGAGGAGGTCTGACGTGATTTGATCATGGTCATCAGTTTCAATCTAAACGCGACCCATGATCTCTCTTCCTATGGTAATGACGAGCCCATCCTCCATGGATCGCTAATTAGCTCACTTGAGCTCGGATCTACTCCAAACTCAACCCACACCTTCGCGAGAAGGATTCACAAGGATCCAATGGTTAGGATGAGCTCAAATGAAAATTTTCTTCACAAAAGACCAACCAATTTTTCTTATATCTATGCTTTTGAGGAATTACCATGCCGGAGCTCAAGATCTGTGGTGGGATCGATGGAAGTAGCTTTGTTTAGCAGAGACGAGGCCCTATCAAGAGAATCAATGGAGTCAATTCCACTTGGTTCACTCAGTTGGTCAAAAATGGAGATTTGGAGCTTCGGTCTTGATCGAACTCCTCTTTGGTGTTTGGAACTTGAGGGAATCTTTGGTAGCCTCCGAGGATGGAGATGGTGTATAAATGATCAATTGATCTTGAGGCAAATTGAGGAAGCTTGGATGAAGATGGCATCTGCTTTGGTTATGGGGAAGAAGGAATGCTAAATGTGAAGCTTGGAATTACTCTAGAACTCACAATGAAGCTCAGATTGGTTTTGGGAAGCTTGCACGAAGTGAGTTCCTTTCATTTCCATTCGATTTGGGGGAGTATACCCCCTTGATTTATTGAGTTGGATGGACGGGATGGCCTCTCATTTTTTGGCTGGCCACCTACAATCAGAGCGATGGATGTTTCTCTTGACTCACGGCTCTGACGGGTTGAAGGAGATTAGGAGGTGGCTCAAGGCTTGATCTTGGCTGATTTGGTTTCCTTGATCTCTTGGGTGTTCAACTTATATGGGAGGTGGGTTAACTCACCTCCCTTTAGTCCATGGCCAACCTAGCATGGGTTAGGTGGCCTAGGTGGGTTAGGTGTACCCTCATTTGAGTGAGTGAGGGCTGCCAAAGTGATAGAAGAGTGGACTATGTCATTTATTGGGGGAATCCAATGAGAAGAAGGCTTAATCAATAGACCATGGCTTGAGTGGGGTCCACTTGGCTTTTGGGCTGACTTTGGGCTGACCTAGGGTCAATTTGGGTTGGGTTTGGTCAGCCACCAAAGTTTCATGGGTTATGGGTTTTGACTTCATTTGGTCAAATGGGTTCATATGGGTTCATGTTGGGTTGGGTTTACCAGTTGGTCAAACTAGGTTAAACCAAGGGTTGGGTTAGGTTCAAATGATAATTTGGAGAGTTTTAGTACAAGTGGTTTCAATCAATTTGGCTTAGGTTTGATTTTGGCTCACTTGGGTTCAAATATGTCAAATGGGCTAAGTTGACCAATTTGACCAATTTGACCAATTTGACCAAATTTGGTTGGATTAGGTGTTAGTTCATGTTCAATTGGTTAATTGAAAATGATTGTAGGTTTTGGCTTGGATCAATTTGGGTTTAATTTAGATTTTGGCCAATTTGACCTTTTAGGTCAATTTGGGCTAAGTTGGATCAAGTAGACCAATAGGTCAAATTGGACTCAATTATGACTTTGGTCAAGTTCAATAATTAATTTGGAATGAACTTGAGCCATTGGTTATAATCAATTTGGGTTAGATTATGATTTAACCCATTTTGGCCCTTTAGGCAGATTTGGGTCAACTTGGGTCAAATATGCAATTGGACTTGGTTTGGCTTAATTGAGGGCTTGGTCATATTCAATCATTGATTATGAGTTGGTTTGGATTAATGGCTTCAATCAATTTGGTATATGGTGGGTTTTGGCTAGTTTAGGTTTCATTTGGGCTAGAGGTTGACTTGGTCAAAGAAGTTGACTTGGTTTGACCCAATTCAAAGTGATTGGTCATCCTAGGGAGATTTTTGATCATGATATGGGGCTTGGATGGGCTTGGTTCAATCCAATTTGCATTGGATTAGAACTAGACTCAAAAAGGTTCTTTAGGCCACTTTGGGTCAAGTGGACCTAAATGGGTAAATTGGTTTGGTTTTGACTTGATTCAAGTTTAGTTGGACTCATATTTGAGCTTAGGATTGAAATATAAATCAACTGAATTAATTTGGAGCCTAATGGATTTTGGCTCATTTGAAGTTTTCAAGTCAAAAAGGCTAACTTGAGCTTGACTTGGGCTGACTTGAGTTTGATTCAATAATTGTAGTTTATATTTATATTTGGATAAATAATTGAAGGAATGATTGATTCAAAGAAAATCCACTAGTTTTGGCATGATTTGGATAGGATTTGGCTAAGCTTATGGAAATGGTTAAAAATGCTTGAATTGGGTTTTAGTTTGATCTTGGATTTGGTTTTGGCTATATGAATTTATATTTCAATTATATTTGGGGATATAAATGAAGATATAAATGATTCATGATAAAATCACTTGCATTTGGAATGATTTGGAAGAAAATTTGACTAAGCTCATGGAGGTAAATCAAAAGGGCTAAGGAGAAAATAAATTTAGTTTGATTTATTTTTAATCATTGGAATGTGAGTTCCATTTATATTTGTGAAAATAAATGAGAGAATAATTGATTTGTAAATAAACTAATGTATTTTGGGTTGATTTGGATAAAGATTTGATTAAGCTTATGGAGATGGGTCCATAAGGCTTAAGAAGGGATTTTGTTTGATTTGGTTTTGGTCATTTGGGTATGGATTTCATTTATATTTGTCAATATAAATGAAAGAATAATTGATTTATGAAGAAACCAATCAAGTTTGGAATAATTTAGGTGGAGATTTGGCTAAGCTTATGAGAGTGGGTCATAAGGCTTAAGAGGAGAATTTGGACTTGGATTTGATTTTAGGTTCGAATTATTTGGAATTGAGTTTGAGTTGGGATTTGATAAATGATTGAGAGATTGAATTGATCTTTGAGAAAATCAATTGAATTAGGATTGATTTGAATTTGGTTAAGGCTAAGTCCATAAGATAAAATCAAAGGGCTTAGGAAGGATTTTGAATTCAATCATGGGGTTTTATAGAGATATTTTGAGCTTGGATTTGATCATGAGATTGATTATGAGTCCTAGAAATTTGGTTTGGGTTTGGTATGATTTTGAGGTTTGGATTTGAGAAGGAAAGCATGGATTGGGTTCAGGCTATACGGTAGACAAGTCTTCCTAAGTCCCTAGTTCCTATGGCTAACTCTTCTAAGTCTTTAGGCTTAGGTTAAGTTTTCACCTAATCACTAGAAGTGTCTTAAGACTAAGGAACTTTTTGTGTTTATAAGAGTCCTAGATGTATGCTCACTCCAAAAGTGAGGTCAACAAGGTGGAACACTGAAATTTATTAGTGAGCTCTTGAGCTATTAAGTAGTTGTGTGAAATGGATCTATGTGGGACAAAGGATCCTTGCTCTTTAGCAATGAGATTTGGGAGCATGTTTTTGATTCACAGGACCAGAATCTTGGCAATGAACTTATAGATGGTCTTACATAAGCTGATAGGATGGAACTTTGTAGGGAAATCAACACCAGGGGTCTTAGGAGTAAGTACAACAAGGGTTTCTTTTTCATGTCGAAGGCACTTCCCTCGTACTGAAGAACTCTTTCATGGCTTCACAAACATCCACCAATTCTCCAAAAGTTTATATAGAAACATATGGTAATCCCATCGATACTTAGAGCTCGATTAACACCTATAGATCGGATAACCTCCCAAATTTTCTATTCCCCAACATTAGCCTCCAAGAGTTTACCAATATCATTTGGAATATGTGGGCTTTCATCAAAGGATGGCCATCCCACCATGGAGATTTCAGTGGCGCTCCATTTTTCATGAAGAGTTCTAGGAATCTAAAATGAAAGCATCAGGATTATTGGAAAACTGTCCATCAACAAGTTTAACTCCATAAATTATGTTGCTTTTACAATTGGCTAAGGCAACTATGTAATATAAATTCATGTTTGCATCACCATTTTCTGGCCATCACATTCTCAGTCTTTGTTTTCACCAAGTATTGAGTCGAGCAAAGGTGAAATTTAGTTCGTTAACCTTCTGGTGGAGTTCAACCTCTTCAGTCACCAAAAGTCCTACTAGGGAGCAATCAATATGCTATAACTCATTGATTCATCCATCTAGCTTTAGTTTGTTATCTTCCAACTTCTTTAATCAATTCTTACACCAATAAAAGAGGTTCTTCAATGTTCGACTGCATTTTAAATTCAGGATTTCAACTTTGAATCCAAGAACCTTTTTATTCCATCACTTCCACACAAGCTTCTAAGCTGTTGGGTATGAGAGCCAAGTGTCTTTAAATCGGATCCATCTCTCCTTTTGCACATAAAGGGTTGAACAACATGTAGGAGGATGGGGCAAAGATTGGAAGCAATCCAGGTTAGATGCATAGTTTTTGCAGATGAGATCAAATTATATGCTATAGAATTGCTGAGGAAATGATCTAGACAAACCCATATTCTACTCCTCTCTTTATTATTTGTCCAAGAGTATATTTGGCCTCCAAAATCAAGGTCATGCAAGTCGTTCTTTAACATAAATTCCTCCAATTCATGGACAGCTGGAGAGTAGCTGAATGATTTACCTCCTTTCTTGTTATTCCCACTAGTAATGCAGCTGAAATTCTCACCAACTATAGTAGTCAATCTCTCTTCTAAAAGAGCGGAGAGTTGACTCTAAAGGGCTCTTTTAGCTTGATAATCATTGTTGGCATATACAACAACAACCAGCCATATACTTTAATCAGGGAGACAAGCTTTGTCGATGATGCATTGTTCAAAAAAAGCTATAGTATTGAAAGAGATCAAATCCTTCATCTAGAGGGCTAGAATACCACCGTATTTTACATTAGCTAGATGATGAATGAAGTCCCAACGACAAAAGTATCAATTGCATTTCTACTCATTTCCTCAACTTTAGTTTCCAAGAGGTCAATAAGGAGAGCATTGTGCTCTCTAATGAGGTGTCATAAGTAGTTGTGCGTCACCTTTTTCTAGGCCCCTCGGCAATTCCAAACTAGAATAGTAGTCATTGAACACCCATAGGGACCACATCCCCGCTGTTTGCCATTTGCAACTTCACCAAACTATTTGATTTCTTGATCAAAGTGGGCCTTTGGGGCTCATTGCTTTTTGGAATATACTCTTACTAGAGGGTGACTTCTTAGGAAGATTAATGAGTTTGGGCTAAAAGAAGCCTTGAATATTGTTGGAGTTGTAAGATTTGCTACTTGTGAGGGAGCCTCCCACTCAGCCTCCATAATTCCTCTAACATTGGATCCTAATTTGCCACCCTCCATCCTCCACTCGAGTTGATCTTGGGCTGTTGCTGATAGTTCCTACCATTAAGGTCAGTTATAAGTACTTTAGAGGCTTCAAGATTACTTGGCTTCTACCTCCTTGTAATAAGGACCCAAGGATCATAGTCTTCATCAACTGCAAGTAGTTATTTTCCTTGCTATTTGTCAATAGATTGAAGGTTTAGATGCTGGTCATGGGTCATACTAAACCTGTAGTTTTACCTAGACAAGATGCTAAAATCATCATATGGGATATCAGAGAGTAGAGGAACAATCGGTTTGGAGTTGCTGCACTCCCCCACTTCACTTAGGAGAGCAGATTTTTTGTTCTTGCCAAGAATCCCTTCGCCCAAAGGGATAGAGCTGCTAGTTGGTGCCACAAGATGGGGCCATCCTCCCTTGTTGAGGTGGGGATTACTGTTGGGGCCTTTCTTTATGTTGGGACAAGAGTCTATCTTGTTTCCAACAAACCCACAGTGGAAACACAATTATGTAATGCCTTCATATTCAACATGCTGGAAAAAGTGACCATTCACTCCCTTAATCCAAACCCCCATTGGGTGTTTTTTGGGTAGATCAATCTTAATGTAGTCTCTGGCATACATACTTTGACCCCACTCATTTGTTTGGTGATCCACCCATAGTGGTTTGCCAAAGAAATATGCTATGCGGGCAATATTGTTATTGTCTCAATAGAGAAGAGATAGATATGGGAAATGAACCCAAATTGGGGAGGATAGTCCACCTAAAGATTTCGGAGTGAAATCTAGTGACCATTTATCTATTCCAATGACATTGTTGACCAAGAACCATGGGCCATTCATAAGGGAAGCATCCCAAGCTTCCATTGTATCAAAAATGCACACAAAATAATCTGAAGCAACTATAATTATCTTGAAGTTACCCTAATGGCCCCATTTTTTTCTTTGGAGATCATTGTTCAAAATAGAAAGGTGGTTTCTTCTTGAGGAGCTTTCCAACCAAAGGCCTCTATAATTTTTAGCCAAAAATGCTCTCAAACTCAAGAAGGTTCTCCCGGTATTATCCATCTTGCTCAAAAAGCTTTTATTGAGGAGAGGGATATTTCTGCTAATCTGGTTCTTGTTCGTGAAATATTCCTTGACTTCTCTTCTCATTCTAAGGATGAGAAGTTCATTGCCAAATTTGACTTGAGAAAAGCATTCGATGCGATCAATTATCACTCTTTATTACATAGATTAACCCTTAAAGGCATCCCTCTATGATTTGTTAGGTGGATTAAGGCGTGTATAATGGATGTGCCCTTCACTATTTTTCTTAATGGAGAAGTTAGAGGATTTTTTTAATTCCTCAAATGGGCTAACACAAGGTTGTCCTCTATCTCTTTTTCTCTTCACTATTGGCATGGATTCATTCTCTTATTTTTTGGAGAGGGAGGTGAGCCAGACATATTATAAACCCCTTAACTCTGGGTGTTGCACAACATTTCCCACTTGTTGTTTTCAGATGACCTTTTTTTGTCATTGGAATTGCAGATTATAACATGGCATCATCTCCCAAAAATGTTCTTGATACCCTTGCAAATTATATAAGACTTGGAACAAACCATGAGATATCTATCATTTATTTCTCCAAAGAAGCTCGCTCTAATGAGGAGTTATGTAGATATCTAAATGTCAAAAAAGGTTCTTTTCCATTCAAATATTTTGGGATGCCTCTTTCGGATGGGTCTCTTAAATCAGTTCATTTTAACCTAGTGTTTGACAAACTATTCGCATGGCATGAGGGTTGAAAAACTAAAAATTTCTCTTTTATGGTGAAAGGTTTCAACTCTTAAGATCTTTCATCAATAACTACTTATCATACTAGTTTTGATCTATCCTCTTACCCAAATGTGATTTTAAGAAACTCTCCTCATCGACTGTAAACGTTTTCTACTATAGTGGTGAACCAAGAAAAACTATATATTATATCATGGGATAAAGCCACTAAGCCTAAAGATAAGGGGGAACTAGGCTCCTCTCGGTGTCCACTTTAAATATTATTAGTAAAATCAAAATTATGTGGAAAGTTTTGAACAATTCATCTCCTTTAGCTGATTCGTGTGGGAATAAGTATGGATTTCTTTGGGAAAAGTACCCTCTTCAACAATCTGGACTTTGGAGGGAACTAAAAATATGTGTTGCTAGTTTCAAGAAGAAAATTCCATAATGAATATTAGGCCAAGCTTTGATTTTAATTCTATTTTATAGAATGGTCAGACTAAACTCTCCACTAAGCAAACTAAATCTGCTATTTTTGAACAACTGCAAAATGTGAACTGGTATGATTGGATATGGTTTAAGGGTTATGCTATCAATTTTTTAAATTTTGGTTGGATGGCATATCTTGGTGGCTTGAAAACCTGAGATCAATTCCCCTCTAGATGATTGGGCCAGACATTAGACTATTTTTTTGCAAAGCTTTCCCTAAGTCACACACTCATTTGTTCTTTGAATGCAATGAGTATATGAAGCTGGTTTGGAGTGTTTTGCCAAATTGAAACTTTTTTTATAATGAAGTATTCTCTATCATAAATCTTATGTGTTTTAGCCAATCTGGAACACAATGTTATTGATAGACTTTGACATCTTATCACTACAATTACTATGTATGTCATTTGGAGAGAAAGAAACTAGCGATTCCACCACCTGGCCAACACCTCTATATTAGGTATGGAAGCAAAGATTAAATCAATGGTTGCACATAAGATAAGTTGTTTAACTATTAAGCCTTCTTGGTTAACAAATGTTAAAACTCTGTTGAACAATTGGAGGAGCTTTGGAGCCAAGAGCAAATTACAATACCATAACTTTTTCACCTTTCCTATTTTTCTTTGATTTTCCATGCAGTGACCCTTCCTCGATTTTTTTTAACTTGGACAATGATGATTTTTTGCAAAGCTGGTTCACTATTAGAGCCTTTGCTTGTAGTATCCCTCATGTTGGGTCTGCTTTGCATCCGAGACCTCACTACTTTGCCTACCTAGTGGTTTTCCCAAAATAGCTTTGTCCCTTGACTTTGGATGGCGAGCATATCTGGGGATGGGCTCCAATCAAGCTAAGAGTCTTTTCAACATTTGGTTGACAGCTAAGAGCTAGCTCTTGCAATCAGTTTTTGATGAATTTTTTATCTTTTTTTAGTTCAATTTTATAGTTTTCCTTTTTAATTTTTTCTTATCCTTGTTTCTATTGGTTATGTTGAATCCTATCTGGGCTTCTTAGCCTTTTTGATCCCTTCCGTATGTTAATACTTATAATTTCTCATTTGGATATTAGGCCTTGCTCTTAATTTTTTCCAAAAGAAAAAAAAAACTAGATGTGCAGGGTTGTGTGAGGCTGCAAAATTGGGAATGAGATGAACCGAAATGCCTCCATACTCCATCTGGGAAGTGGGAGGTCATTTAGGATTTTAGATTTGTTTTTTTTTTATTTGGTTTTCGTTGCCTCAATAGGATGGCTGGAGAGATGACATCATGATAGGCTCGACGCTATGAGGTCCAATAATGGTAAGAAATCCAGATTTTTTGGAATTTGGAATAAGTGGTAGGGAAATTTTACTTTCATTTTATGAAGATTTTATAGCAAAATCATATTGCTTTGAATATATATATATATATATATATATATATATATATATATATATATATATATATATATATATATATATATATATATATATATATATATATATATATATATGTGTGTAATCAGATTATAGAAATTAATATATGCAATAAATTTGATTAATTATAATATAATAATAATTTTAGTTTGTCCAGTCATTCAATTAAACTAAATCTAATTAGCACATATTCAATTTTAATTATAATTGTATATATATATATATATATATATATATATATATATATATATATATATATATATATATATATATATATATATGTATATCCTAAAATATATCAACGTGCTTAATCTAGCCAGATTTAATTTTAATTTAGCTTGATTATCATTACTATATTAGATATATATTTTAAATTTGTTCTCAAAACCTCATCAATATGCGTTTTAAATTTCATGCATCGACCTCTCTCCCTCAGTTTTATTAATTTAATTCATATTTGTATGACGATTTATGCAATATGAATGTCCTTAAACATTTTCAGTGTTCAAATATGTCAGAGCATTTAATTTTGCTAACATACATCGTTTAAATATTTTGACATGAATCAAAATTTTTATTTAAATAGCTAATGCCTCCGTTTGCTTCACTCACATAGAGTCATCCAAAATAATCACGAATAGTCTCTTTTGATAAGTTTTGATATTTTGATGATCTTGACATGATAAATTTTATGAACTGAGGTTGTTTGGACGTCATCAAGGCCTTTAGACTTTAATATACACGTAAACATATCGACGACTCATCTTCTCCATCGTTTGTCTGTCGAATTTTGCAAAATATATATTTTGATCAATTTTAATATCCCGGATGCATTGACAAAGTACATTTTGCAATCAGAGGTCATTTCGATCAGATTCACTAATTATCCAAGCTTTTCAGCTTCGATTTATGTAGCAATGTGTTCATAATTTCGATTTTTTTGTTTGTGCTTGATTCGACATATGAAATATATGTGGAGGTCAACAAATCATCTTTCAAATTGTATTAATTTTTAAAATATATTCTTAAATCTATTAATTTCAATTAACTCAAAAAGTTTTCCAGCTAAAGCACCATTCAACTTAAAAAAAAATATTAATGCACAGTAAAACCTATATATTTTGATTATTAATTATTTAAATAGATTAACCATGACATTAATAAAAAAAATCAAATATAATAGAAGGAATTCTTAAGATACATTCATGTACCTTATATTAATATAAGATTCTTTTGGAGATAAGATGTATGTCCCTAATTAACATCATCATTTCTTTATATTTTATCACATAACTCATCTACGTTTGGGTAGCCATGGATAGTAACAATTTCTTAAAATTTAGCATGCATTCAAGTTGAGAATATCTATGAAATGGCACATAAGTCACTACGAGATTGAATAGTTGTAACCAACTCATTCAACACTCTCCAAAGGTAGATCCATAAATCATTATTTTCATTACTAACAATTGTAAATGCTAAAGAGAATAAACTATTACTTACTTCGATATCGATTGTTGAAAGAATGAACTTGGGGGTGTTATGCCAAAATCTATTGCCAACCTTGATCCGCTCCAAATCCTCTTAACCATACCATATCTAAGCATCCCATCCAAAATCGAGAAGATGGTCAACTTGAATTCATTGGGAATGGAGTTCAACAATCTCGCGGGAGACATACCACACAACATTGGGAAGCTTAAGATGTTGTAGCTACTTAATTTTTATGCAAATGGTCTTACGGGAGCCATCCCGTGGTCCTTGGCGAACTTCACCGGCCACAGCAGATTGAATTTTGGCAATAATCAATTAATAAAGTTATTCCTTCAAATATTAGAAATCTCAGCGGCCTAAACTTTTTTGAGTCTCGAGCATAACAACCTTGTTGGCACCATTCCCAAAGAACTATCTGGTTCTGTCTGGCAACCATTTTGATGGGATGATTCCCCTAGAAGTTGGCAAGCTTGTGAGTCTCAATGTGCTAGATCTTTCTCTCAATAAATTCAAAGGCATGATACCACAAACACTTTCGAGCTGTTAAATGTTAAATCGAACTCTACATAGACAATTACTTGTTTTATAGCCCTATTCCTACTACCATAGGAAAGCTACGGAGCTTAGAAATTTTAGACCTCTCTCGAAATAACTTGTCATCGAATTTTCTCCAAAATCTCAACTTGCTCAACTGTTGAATCTATCATATAACAATTTTGAAGGTGAAGTGCTAAATGTTGGTGTTTTTAAAAATGCAATGGCGATCGACCTCAATGGAAACACTGAGCTATGTGGAGGGATTCACGAACTTCACCTTCCTGTGTGTGTGGAGGATTTTGAAAACAACAACAAAGAGAAGAGAATGCTTCATCGTGTTCTCAAGGTTTTGCTCGCAATCCTAGGTGCACTCTTGATCTTTCTATCATTTGCTGCTATTCTGTTCTACTACAGGTACAAAATACAACATAAGAAAAGAAGAAATGCTTCATGCAGAGCAGCTATAGAAGAACCATTTCCAATGATTTCTTATGTGGAGTTAGTTAAAGAAACAGACGAGTTCTCTTCTACTAATCTTATAAGGAGAGTAAGATATGGGTCGGTGTACAAAGGTGCACTACACCAAAGCCAAACAACATCATCCATCAAAGTGTTCAATGACATAGGAGGCTTTAGGAGTTTCATGAATATGATGCTTTAAGAAACATTCGATGCCATAATCTTGTGAGAGTCTTGACATCTTGCTCGACAATTAATTTCAATGGTAAAGATTTCAAAGCTCTCATATTTGAATTCATGCCGAAGAGAAACTTAGATTGTCTGGAGATTCTGATGGAGAAGTTTTTCTTCAACTTAAATAGAGGTTGAACATTTCCATTAATGACACTGAGGCTTTAGAATATCTTCACCATAGTTGTAAGCCACCTATTATTCACTGTGATATGAAGCCAAGCAACATCCTACTTCATGAAGACATGATAGCTCATGTAGGAGATTTTGGGCAAGCAAGAATTCTTTCTGAATCTATAAGCATTCCTCTCCAAAATTTAGATAGTAAGAGTTGTATTAAAGGAACTATTGGTTATGTTGCCCAGACGAGTATTTTTCTAAGCATTATGATATACTTAAACGGAATTCTTCAACTTCCCTTGAATTGTTAGGAATAGAAAACCAAAAAGATAGATCAAAACTATGCAAACAAATAAAGTTCAAAAACATACAATTACTAAAAGTTCTCCATCTTATTTGCAGAATGTGGAAGAGGAGCCCATCCATCTAGCTCGGGAGATGTCTATAGCTTTGGAATCATACCATTAGAAATGCTCACCGGAAGGAGTCCAATTGATGACATTTTCAAGGATGACTAAAACCTTCATAATCGACCCCCACCGATTAAGTGATATCATTGATCCTAAAATATTAGTTGAAGAACAACAAGATGCAGACATGAGTAGTGTGGAAGAAGCAAGAAATTATAGCAAAAGCATCATAGGGTGGTTGCATTCTATAGGAGAGGTTGGCCTTTCATGCTCAGCTACTTCACCTGAGTAGAGGCTATGCATGAGAGATGTTGCAGCAAAATTGCATGCAATAAAAGATGCCTATCTTTAATCCAAAGAAGGTTAAGGGAGGAGACCTTTGAGGAGATAAACAAGCTGCAATAGCATCTTATAGTTAAGGAATATTTCAGTCCACTTTATAAATACCAATCATACAATCAACTCATCATATATATATATATATATATATATATATATATATATATATATATATATATATATATATATATATATATATATATATATATATATATATATATATATATATATATATATATATATATATAGTGGACACTGCAAAAGAGGAATTTTCTTTTGCTAAGTATATCCCTCGCACCTTCCTTCTCATAATAATTCATGTTTTCTGAATGCTCGCAGCACTTAGAAAAAGTGAAAACTAGTGGGCATTCATTGCTTCTTCAAATCTCTTAAAGAATACATAAAACAAAAGGAAATATGACTTTGGTGATCTCTCTCTCTCAGAGAGAGAGAGAGAAAGATTGATGATTATTTTTTTGAAACAATTGAGAAAAGTGGGTTGAATTGAATTCCAGCAGCTTCTGAATTGAGCTCATGCATAAATCTAAGTAATGGAAAAATAAAATAATTGAGGGAAAAAAAGAATATTATGTGATGAAGATGTTCGGAATTTTATATTTTTGGTCTCATTATTTTACAATTAAAATAGTACTCATTAATATTTGAATCTGTTGATGGAAAATTTAAAAGCATATCACATGATTCTTTTGTATTTACATGCATATCACAAAAAAAAACATATTATTAACTTTTTTTTCTGAAATTTTTTCTCATAACTCAGTCTTATATATAAGTAAATATGAAATTTTTGATATTTGATATGTAAATAAAAAGAATTATATGACATGTATAAAGATTTTTTTTATTTGATAAGCTAATGAATTAAAATTAACTTTGCATCAAAAGTAGAAGAAATGATATTGATTATGCAAGTAGAGTTTGTTCATAATATGCAAGAGATGAAATCTTCATGGGAATAATTAAGCATGATGAAAACACCTATGATAAGTGAATTTCTAGGAAATAAGACAATAAAATAAGAATGCTATGTTTAGAAGAGAGAAGAAGCCTAGTATTGTAATGCCTTCAATTATACTATGCAATGTAGTATTCATTTTGGCCTTGCCCATCTCTCTATACGACAATTTTATCATTTTTTAATAACTTAATAGGAGGCCACTCTTTCAAGGAGTACTAGATTACAAATGTGCTAAACTATGAAGTTATCCAAGGAAAAGAGAAATGTACTTGTTATACTAAAAGAAGTCATGCACTATTGCGTATAATGGCCTATTCTTTATATAATCCAACATCTTTCTTTCCACTTCAAAAGATGAAAGCCATTTGTATTCCCCAAATTTGCTTAAAATCTATCAAGAACTACTTTTTTGACCCTCTTTAGATTCTAGAAGTCACTTTCTTTCTTCTTTGAATGAATGAAATGAAGCATATTGTTCTAAAAATAAGACCATCAAAAAAGTCAAAAAATGTCTCTATATATATATATATATATATATATTACGCAAAAATTATACAAAAAGCATTAACTAAACAAACATCAAACTAAAATAGCAATTGATGCTCTCGGGAAGAAAGAGTATGTTATGCCATAATGCCAATCGTACTAAAATGTAATGCTCTTTAAAATTTTAAAAGTTGTAATCGTCAACATAATATATGCTTAAAATCCTTGGAGCTCCCCTATTTTTGCTTATAGAAAACTATGAATGGCCAATTCAATCTCCCTCTAGATAGCTTAGGATCACTCAAGAATAACTCCTCTGGCTTCCTAACAATGAATCAAATTTGGCTCATTGAAATTGAAGTGAATTTGGGGAAGTATATCTCCCCCAATGGCAATCGGACGGCTGTCAAGGGAGGAGCCATTTTGGATGAATTGCCAAGATTTAAAGGGTTGTTCTTGCAGTTAAGATTGTCCTTGAGTTTGTTTTAGACTAGGAAGTGGAATGTAACTCCCCCATGTGCTCAAATTGAGTGGATGCATGATTCATATATGACTAATTTGAGTCATGTGCTCAGTTTGGCCCTTGGGTCAAGTTGGGCTGACCCAAACCCATTGGGTTGGGTGCACCACCCTCCATTGGGTTTAATTGACCTATTAGGAGAGTATCAAATAAGTATGAAAAGGAATTGACCAAGTTCACCATAGATTTGACCAAAATTTATTCTATGGCCTAGAGGTAGAATGGTCATTTGGCCAGTTTTTGAATTTGAATATGTTGGGTATGTTGAGAAAATAGGTTTGGCAAAATTTCATTGGATTTTGAATTCATTTGGTATGATTTGGCTCATGTTGACTCATTTAGAATGGGTCAACTTGACAAGATTGACCAATTAATTAGTCAAACCAAAGGTTGGGTCAAGTTCATATGATCATTTGAAATATTTTGATGGCTTTGATTTGATTCAATTTGATTTAGATTTAAATTTGATTCATCATGAATAAGAGCATAACATCAAAAGACAAATGATGAAATAAGAGAAATCTAATCCAACTAATAAAACGTCAGGCCAAAGTCATCAAGTGTAACTGGTTTTTGTTATCAAATCCCGCGGGCCTCGACTGAATGAAAAAGTAAACGCCGGTGATTCAAAACCTAAAGCACGCAACATCTACAAAAAGATAAAAAACACAAAAAAAGAATCTAGTAATACTTCATTTGTGATACAATAACAGCCGGGAAGAAGAAGAGCTACTAAAATGTTGAGCAAGTGCAAGACATTTTAGCCTAGTGGTTGATAACTTTGGCTTTCAACTAAGAGGTCTTGGGTTCAAGTCCTTGCACATGCATTATGTGTGTGATTAAATATTCAAATATCCCAAAAAAAAAAAGTTGAGCAATACCTAAATCTAGCCTAGCAGGCGTAGAATGGTAACGCTCTTGTGGAGGGAGAAAGGCAGAACGAGGTGAAGATGTTAGAGGAGCCTTTTATAGGCGGCGGCAGAACTCTCCCGGGAAGTAGCGCCGAGCTAGCTTCAATCATTAAAGTTGAAATATTTACCACTCGAGCCCTCACACTTGCTTGCTTATGTTTTTTTTTTTTTCTAAATTGTTTTAAAAGTCATTCATGTTCGCAAGTATAGACAGAATCGATTTTAAATTATTAATATTTCCAATAAAAATATGAGCCTTATCACAGTATCCTGCCAAATATGTATGAAGTCATGGAAACTATTATAATGTCCTAATGATTTGCTGATCTGTTTTCATTTTTTATTTTTTATTTCGTTCTGAGAGATTTATGTGAAGGAGGACCAATTCTACTTTTGTGTGAAAAATTATATATTCTAAAAAAATTAAATAAAAAATTGAGTTTTAATTCGTGGATCCTGGCCACCATCTTATTTGTCGTTTAATCCATTTACAAAATTGTGATATAAATAATTATATAAAATTAAAATTATCTAAATCACATCAATTATATTTTTAAAGATTAGTTTTATGTGAAAAAAAATCAAAATGGACTTGCTTCAACTAAAATGATCTAGTACTATAAATTGTAGACTTCTCCATAATTGGGGGAAAGAAAGAGTATATATATATATATATATATATATATATATAGAGGTATGAATTATAGAGAATGTATTCTATGTAGGAGCCTTAAGCGTTGGGATTATAATTAATTTAAATTTGACTTCCATTTGGCTCTCTCTCTCTCTCTCTCTACCTATATTTGAAAAACTAACTGATCCAATGCTACAATAAAATATTATAATAATTAAAATTAATATTCATAATTTTAATATCAAATGAAATCATTAAAAAAAAGAAGTTAAGTTTAGCTTTTTCGGTTCTAACTAAATAATGCACACTTCTAATAATATATGTTAAATATTTATATTTGAAATATATTTTTTTATTGATGTTATTTTCTTTTTTTTTGTTATTTTCTTATGCATGTTTATATTATCACAAAGCAAATCAATAAAGATATTTCCCTTTTATAATTTCTATAAAAACACACCTTAATAAAAATAATATTAATAAATTCAGATACGTATAATATACAATTTCTATCATAAAATTTGAGATAAAAAGTTAGATATTCTTATAATTTCTTATAAAACATATATTTTCATGTTTAAGTTTAAAATGTTATGAAATTATATTCACTTATATTATTTATTTAATAAATATTTGAAAAATATTTTAAATAAGAACAAAAAAAATAATAAATGATTCAAATTTTAATGTCTAGATAGTGAAGTTGAAGATATTAGTCTTTGCTTAAGAGGAGAAAAGTAAGAGATGTTAGTCATCATATCTAAGATATATGACACAAGGAAATGCAAAATTTTTATATATCTAACTAACATCTAAACTTCAATTTTTTACATATGTAACATCTCAATCTTCAATATTACATCAAAAATATCATGATCACTCATTTTTTATAGGTGAAATGCACATCTTTAAGTATGGAAAAGTATTAGATAAGTAAATATCTAACTTTAAGTGTTAGATATGTAAATGCATAAAACATAAAAAATGTGCGGTATGTATGTAAATCTTTTTTTTTTTATTGAAAAAAAATATGTAAGCTCATTATTTTAAGAATAAAATTCCCAAAAATGCCTCGCATTAACATATATGGTTCTACAACCTAGCTCTCACCATTACATCTCCATTTGGTATATCAACACTTCAGTTATAGTGCCACCACCCTCACAAAATCAATTGATTTAGGTGATAGTCAATAAATGTAATATATATATATATATATATATATATATATATATATATATATATATATATATATATATATATATATATATATATATATATATATATATATATATATAATACAAGGCATGTATTTATTTAGTTAAAATATTATAGAAATAGAAAAAAATGATCCAAGATAGCTCATTAATATGTAAATTGAATGTAAGCATATATTATTTTTGTATGTTACTTTAAAAACATGAAAATTAAATATTTATGAAAGATTCTTGCATGTTATGTGTGTGTAAGGGAGGGAGCATGCGTGTAAGCCAAGCTAGCTTATAATTCAACTCAAACTTGATTCACTAATATGTTCACAAGGTGAACTTATTAAGCCACAAGTTTGAGCCCAAATTACAACTTATATATTAAATGAACTTGAGTTCAAGCATAACAATTTCAGGATCACTGGGTTGCAAGCTGGCTTGATTAGAAATCAAAATTTTTTAGTTTTTTATATGAATCAAATCCAACTCATGTGCTCCTTTTCTTCTTCGAGGGACATTTGACTTGATTAAAAATCAAAATTTTTTAGTTTTTTATATGAATCAAATCCAACTCATGTTCTCCTTTTCTTCTTCGAGGGACATTGGACGTTTTGACGCTTTTTCTAATGTAGGGTTATTGCAGCTACATGTTATAGGAAGCTACTATTATGACTTCTCACAATACTATCAGTGTCATCATCATATTCTTTTGCAGACCCACTTCAATTCCATCTCTAGTTTGTTCCCATTCTACTCCACTAGATTTCTATTGTGACTTTTAGCTCGAGTTCATGAGTTGACCTCGAGCCTATCATCTCTTAGGAAAGCTAATCTCGAGCTTGAGCTTGAGTTTGAGTAGGACATCAAGTAGGTGAGTTGAGCTCAGGTTACCTCTAACTCAAGCTTCTTTCTATCTTTTAGGTGAGCTGATCTCAAACTCATCATATGAGCTCGACTTATGCTTGAGCTTGAGTCTGAGTTGGTCATTAAATAGGTGAGTTGAGCTCAAGTTAATCTTAACTAGAGCTTGATTTGACTCATTTACACCTCTAAAAGGAAGGGTACTATCCATTTAAAAAATAAAATTTACTTTATATAAAAGAAAATATTTACATAATTGAAAAAGTTATTGAAACTTATTCTAGGAGAAATTCATAACCTAAAAGTTCATTTTAAATGAATTTATTCTCTGATAAATTTTTGGATTATTTATTGAAATTTGTCGCTAATGAGTTTGTTTCAATTAAGTTTGAATTAAATCATTGTTCGAATTTGGTTCTTACCTTTTCTTCACAAATGTTGGTAACAACAATGCTTTCTTTGCCAAGCTCTATTACATATTTTCTTTCCTTGGATACATTTCATAGCAAACTCTAGTTGAGAATACGATAGGTTATCCCTTATGGACGATAATTTCATCTTAAATAAACTTTCATACATATTTTAAAGAATTAAATATTGATGATATGCTTCTTGATATGACCCTGAAAATTCCTCTAGAGAATCTTGATGCAGCAAGGTCGAAATTGAACCGGTGAGATCAAGCACTTAAAATATCTTGGAAGCTTTGGGACATCAGTTAAATTCTTAAAAAGCTCTCAAATATGGAGTGTTTATAGTCAAATCGAGCGTCTCGACGAGCCGGTTCTAACAAGCCAAAGATCTTACAATTCTAACTTCGTTTGGGCATCAAATACACAAAATACATTATATAATCAAGGGAATCATCATGAGCCGTCCGATGGAGAGGAGTGGTTCGGATTTTTCATGTATTTCTGAGGCACTCCTCCATCTATAAATAGCCCCTCATTCCCTGAGGGGAGCCCAAGAGAGAGAGAGAGAGCTCTAAAGATCCTCCACAATCGTGCACTCGACGGTAGTCAACCACCACCAGCCGCCATCACCGCTAATCCTCGCCTTTCGACCATTGTTGTCGGTCATCATCGAAACTATCGTCGTCATTATTGTCAACATCGCCGTCACATCATCGTCAACATTCGTCAACCACATTAATTGACATCATCGTCAACATCATCAACTGTAAATTCATCGTCCGCAACATCATCGCCAACATTGCCTATTACTAGCGGGTTCCTTTCATACAATTGTAATCTTGTCGGAAGATCTTGTACTGAAGTACATAGTGGAAGCTTTTCTTGGCTAGCCGTGGTTATTCCCTCTTTTGAGATTTTCCACGTAAAATTGGGTTTTCTTGTTCTCTTTAAATACCGTATTGTCTGGACTCCCAAAGAAGCTAATGAACTTTACTCACATGGTTTTCTGGCATGCTACAGTTTGGCGCCGTCTGTGGGATAGCGAACCCCTCAATCACAATTTATGTGAACACTCGTATTATGGCCAATAGGCACAATACTGCTGGAGCCTCCTCCGCTCAACTCCTCTCGAATCAATCTTTGAACCAAGGACACCAAGCCGCCTTCCCCACAATAGGCGTGACCTGTCTGAAGAAGCGATAGGGATCTCTTTAGAAGATCGTGTCCAAATGGAAGAGTCTCAAAATGAGATGATCCGACTTTTGAGGAACACAACCATTACGGCAACACACCTTTCCAAGATCGATCGTTTGGAGGTCAAAATGTCGATCTCCTTAATAAAGTTCCTTCACGTAAAGGCGTGATGCATCTCCTTGACAAGCTAGTTCTACTCATCCATCACGTAAAACTCAGCATTACTAATCCACCAATTATTGTTGGTAGCTTGACACATTCGTCTGTTGACCCCTCATCATGTTATCGTGCGTAATTATGATGCTTAATGCAAGAATTTCACCTTCAAGGCGAATTCATCTTCCCCTCACCGCATGAGGAATCTCACCTTTAGGCTGGCTATTCTTCAACATCCTATTCCGTGGGTTTCAAGCTTCGAACATTGATTCCTATGATGACTGACCACATGAACACTCGACCATTCTGGACTATCATGCATATCCAGAGCTCACGACACCGCTGTCGTCTTTCCGATTACCCTCAAGAGACAAGCTCGTTTCTACTCCCTTCCAAGGGAATCCATCCATACCTTTGATGAACTAGCCAAGCTTTTTGTAGAACAGTTCATTGCAAATCAGAGGATCATTAAAGATTCCTCCCATCTCTCCGGAATTCATCAAAACCAAGGCGAATCACTTAAGGAATACTTCCAGAGGTTCTCATTAGAAGCTCGCCAAATACCTGGAGTAGACCCTGAACTATTAAGAGGAGTTTTCCTTGGAGGACTCAGGTCCGGTTACTTGTCACAGACACGGTCCGCTTCATATGCCGACTTGGTTCATGTGGAAGCACAAATCTCTCTGCGATGAGGCTCGCCCATCGCAAACAATTTGAGCAATCTACGGAAAACATAAAAGCACCCAGAAATCTGGACCGTCAGTCCTATCAAAAGAAGCAACAAGGCAGTCGTGATCTCCCTCCACGACCCCCATATCAACGACGTGAACCACGACCCAAAAAGGAATACACGCCGCTGAACACATCTTGTGTTAACCATCTAATGGCTATTCGAGATGAAGAAAATATCAAGTGGCCGCATCCACTGAAATGAAATTCAAGAAATCAAGAGAAATATTGTCACTTCCATCGAAGTCGTGGACATACTACCGAGGCATGCAAACGACTCAAAGAAGAAATTGAGAGGCTCATTCAGCAATGATATCTACATTGATTTATGAAGAATCAATCGACTCAAACAAACATACCTCCAAGCGGGGCAACCGGACAATCATCACAGAAATAACAAAACAATCATCAAACAGTTGGAGAAATTAAAACAATCGCAGGAGGACCAATACTATCTAATCAAGTTCTCATTACCATCTTTGAAGAGCCGAGTTAAAGAAGTCTCATATTGATCATTCCATCACTTTTAATGACTCGGACTTAGAAGGAGTCCATGTTCCTCATCAAGATCCACTTGTCATGATTGGTGACCCATGGTTAAGAGGTTAAGAGAAATTTGATTTGGTTGATGTCTTATTTTACTCACATTTCTTAGCATGGGCACGGTTAGGGAAAAGCTCCAACCCCCTGCATGACCATTATACGGGTTTGATAATCGCCCTGTGCAAGTAGAGGACAATCACCCTTCTGTTGTCCTTGGTGAATTTCCTCAATAAGTGACTCATTTAATCCAATTCATGGTGGTCAAGTCGATTGCATATAGCGCCATCTTTGAAAGGCCCCTCAATCAATTTTTGGTGCAATCACTTGATCTCATCTTAAGATGAAGTTTCCAACCCCGTTGGTTGGGATGATCTGTGGAAATCAGAATAGCGCTTATATGTTACCTCGAGACAAGCCCAACCACGCCCTTGACGTGACGCTTCGAAGATTTTAATTTTGAGATGGAGAAAACCCAAAGCTTCACTGTAGAAGACTTTCTCTCTGTTGTATTATCAGATGACCAACCACCACGAACAGTGCAAGTGGGATCCATGCTCTTAGAAGAACAAAGGAAAAATACATAGACTTCTTGCAAAATCAAGACATCTTGCTTGGAGTCAAATGATATGCGTCGACCCCAATGTGATCATGCACTCCCTCAAGATTGATCAACATTCAAACCGATCATCCAGAAGAAGCAAAGTTTTGCACCTGATCACCTCAGCTATTGAGCAAGAAGTTAACAAGCTTCTAGAAGCGGGATTCATACGAGAGGTACATTACCCTACATGGCTAGCAAATGTTGTCATGGTTAAGAAAATAAATGGAACATGGAGAATGTGTATTGATTACACTGACCTTAACAAGGCTTGCCCGAAAGATAGTTTTCTCTTCCTCATTGATCTTGGTTGATGCTTTGCGGACATCAAATGCTCTATTTTTGGATGCTTACTGGTTACAACCAAATAAAAATGGACAACGGATGAAGAAGCTACAACATTTCAAACATATAAAGGTTTATCTTTATTACCAAGTTATGCCATTTGGTTAAAAAATCGGTGCTATTTATCAACGACTTATGAATAAGGTTTTTAAAGACCTATTAGGCTGCACAATGGAGGTATATGTGGATGACATGTTAGTGAAAAGCTTGGAAGAATCACAACATATTTCTGACTTAGAAATATGCTTTAACCTTCTTCGACGTTATAACATGCGACTTAACCGACCAAATGGGGTTACGTCGGGAAAATTTCTTGGATTTATGGTAACCCATTGGGATAGAGACCAACCGAAAATCAAAGCTCTCAAATATGACTCCTCAAAGAATATTAAGGAAGTTCAATGTTTGAATGGATGAATTGCTGCGTTATCCCTCAGCTTTTTACGGGGATAGATACTTGCCATTCTTTAAAATATTAAAGGGAGCTAAAATAATAATTTTGATTGGTGATGAATGTCGATCTGCTTTTGAGCAACTAAAGGTATTTAGCATCTCCACCCTACTATCAAGCCTATCAAGGGAGATGTTATACTTATATCTCGTAGCCTCTTCCCACGTGATAAGCTCAATTTTAGTGCGAGAAGAAAATGGGATATAATAACCAATTTACTATGTCAGCAAAATTCTCTCTGATATAGAAAGTCGTTATCCACTTGCAGATAAGGTGGCTCTGGCTTTAGTTTTCTCGGAAAATTGCGTCCATACTTCCAAGCTCACTATCGGCGTTTACACTCATTTACCATTAAGGGCCATCCTGAGACCAGCATCAGGAGGTTAATCAAATGGTGCATAGAGTTGGGAGAGTTTGATATAAATTTTCTACCTCGCCTATAAAGTCTCAAGTACTGGAGACTTTATAGTGGAATGCACTGCCCCAACTCAGGAGCTATCTACATGCCTTTAGTCTCCTCAATGGACCCTCATGTTGATGGAGCTTGAAAATGGTCTTTGGTGCGGGAATCTTACTTATTTCCCCCAGTCAGAATACCTTAGAGTATGGACTTCGCCTAAAATTTCAACTAATAATATGGTCAATATGAGGCTCATTGTGGTTGAGACTCGCCATTGACTCAAGCTCAAGACTTAGTGATACACACTCTCAACTTGTCGCCTCCAAGTTGAGGAAACTTTAATACTCATAATCCTCGGCACAATACCTCCACTTGGTGAAGTCTCTTCTTGCCCATTTCAAGACACATCAAATCATTCACATATCAAGAGAAGAATACTGATGACGCCTCGCTAAGCTTGCTACATTTGCTACTAGGATCTATTTAAGAGAAGGCATGTTGAAGAAATATTTTTCCTAGTATCCAAGGGTCATGGGTAATTCAAGCAATTAATGAGATAAAGGAACATTCGTGGATGGACCCCATCATGTCTTTTCTACAAGAAGGAACCCTTCCTGAAGACCCAACTTCTGCAACTCATCTCCGAAGACAAGCTTCAAACTTTATTATTATCGGAGGTGAACTATACAAACGAACTTTTCTGACCATACCTCAAATGCCTCACCTTCGTGAGGCTAACATGCATTAAGAGAGGTTCACTGTGGATATGTGGAGAACACCTAGGAGGAAGGGCGCCCTTAAAATTATAAGGCAAGGGGCTATTGCCATGAAACAAGATGCCTTGAGTTCACAAAAAAATGTGCAAGTTGTTAGTTGCACTCTAACCTCTCACATGCCGTGAGCTCTCATCCATTCAAAGCCGTGGCCTTTTGCTCAATGGGGATTGATATCATGGGACCTTTTTCGATATCGCAATGAAAGTTCATCATTTTAGCAATCGACTACTTCACTAAATGGGTGGAAGCCTAACCACTCTAAAATTAGAGGCAAATGCTAAACAATTTGTTTGGAAAAATATATGGTATTCGTCTTCTTCCAAAGATCATCACTAACAATGGAACCTAATTTATTGGAAAAGTCTTTACGCCCCTTTTGCAAAGATCTTCACATTCATTCGCATACCTCAGAAGCACATCCTCAAACTAACGCATCGCTGTGATACTATACTCAAAGGACTAAAAACACATCTCGAGAAGGCCAGGGGGCAATGGGTTGATGAGCTTTCTAATGTTCTTTGGGCTTACACATTACATCGCACTCGACGGTGAGACATATAACTTGTGTTTCGTATTATTATACCATATTGGGGGTTCCAAGTCCAAGAGTTCAATTATTCGATCATGATGGTAATGAAGAAAACTCAACAAAGACTGACCTACTCCCCGAAATTCATGACATGGCCCTACTTTGGACTGCTTCCTATCACCAAAGGGTAGCTCGCCACTTCAACAGAAGAGTAAAATCTCATCCCATATCTGTTGGTGACTTGGTCCTACGAAGTCTCAAAGCTCCAGGCAAAGGCCCTCAATGCAATAAACTCTCACCTCTTTGGGATGGCCCACATGTGGTTATAGCTATGGTGAAGCCGAACTTTCAAGCTCAAGAATCAGAGGGAAAAACTTTACAACTTGGAACACCGAGAATCTCAAAAATATTATGTAATTCTACGCATAATTATATTTTTATTTTGTCTCGCTTTATCTCTTCATGTAGCCAACCCCACTTAGTGGGATAAAGACTTGTTGTTGTTGTTGTTATCATTTTCTCTTAAAACTCATATCTGTGTTAAAATCATCTTATGATTATATCACCGAACTTATCAGAGTAATGAATTTATAGCTTTCTTCTGACAAACTTGTTTCTTCTTCATTTAATCCTCCCACTGAGAAATATACAACTCGTTATATCTCAATCGAGCATAATCAATCCCAAGGGACTTTCCATGACCTCTTCACATGTTAATCAGAAGACTCACAAACAACCTAGGATAGGTCAAAAGGTCCTTGTGGACTGACCTCTTCCAGGTTAATGTCAAAGACTCTAACAAACAACCTAGGATAGGTCAGGTCCTTGGTGGACTCCTCGCCTCTTCCATACAAGTTAACGCCATCGATAGACTCGACAAATAACCATAGGTCAAAAGGTCCTTGGTGGACTCCTCAGACGTCTTCCATACAGTTAACGCCATCGGAGACTCGCAACCTGATAAGTCAAAATCAGTGGATTCAATTCAACCTCATCCAGCAGTTAGCAATAATATTCACCAATTACCTGATAGGTAAAATAAAAAATAAGAGCATATCATAAAAAAAAATTTGATAGCATTAACATGATGATATAAGAAAGAATCAAGATACACACTAATAACAATACATATAAAAAAAAATGCATCCTCAAGTGATGTTACATCATATTGGTGATATCAACGCCCTCCTCACCACTAGAGATACTCCCTTGACTCACTCTCAACTCCTTCATCTCTAATTGGACGAAGAGTCTACTTGGTGGGAGATAGATCCTCAATACTAGCTCGCCTTTGATGTACCAAGTGGATTCCTTTAGAACCCTCTGATGAAGCCCTCCTCTAAACATTGGTGCTCCAAGTCCTTCACTTCAACATCAAGTATATGATTACTTCAACATGGTCTTCGATAAGATAAGCGAATTTCTTAAAGTCTTCCACCTTCAAGGAGATTTCATTTGCTTCCGCCGACATTATATGCTCCTTCTAAAGACGATCTGTAATGCTTTCTTCTCCGAGAGCTCTTCTCTTCTAAGTGCCTTGAGTCTTTTCTCTTCACGAGTCTGTCCTCACCTCAATCATCATCACGAGTGCGCCCACCTCCCCTACACTAGAGAGAAAGAGAAGTCGACATGTTCGCTAGCTCGCTCACTCCACCGATCCTCCAAAGTCGCCACTTCTTTGGCTTTAATACTCATCTTTCGCTCATACTCGCCTTGCAGATATTTTATCTTCACAAATTCAGTATTCCACTCATCTAAAGCGACACCCAAATGAGCCATCTGCCCTAATGTTTGAGTTACCTATAAAAAAAAACCATCACAAATATTACACAAAAGAAAAGAAGAAGAAAAGAAGAAAGAAGGGAAGACAACGTACCAATTCATCTGCTCATTGACGCCCAGTACATATGTGATTTAACACCTCTTCAAGAATGTGCGGCTTCGAGAAACAAACTCCCCCATCATGAGTTGAAACAGCTAAACTCTCAGAGGTCAACTGGGGGTGAACATCTTCTTCAGATATCCGAAGTCACTTCCATGTCTTCTTTTCTTTAGGGAAGAAATATTGCCACCACCCTGATTTCTTGACGGGCTTCTTGAAAGAACCCTATGAATATGAGGAGACCTTTCATCACCTTTACTTGATCTTTTTAGTGGAAAAGAATGAGATCTCCCTGCCTGGATAGAAAGGCCAACCTTGAACATTCTATCTTCAACTATATATTTGCCAATGTGACGTAACTCATGTTGCAAGCTTCCTACATCATGGGATATTAAGAGTTGCCAAGATCTCATTCTCTCGACATCAATGGATCTGGAAGGTCATTCAATCTTCCCCATCTCTCAGGAAGGCCCCACTCATTTTTCACAAAAAAAGAATCCAGAGACCAATTTTATAGGAATCCCGGAAAATTCTATCCAATTCTTTATAGTCCGATAAGAAACACGCCCCCAGTATCACATGTGAATCTACACATTCAAAGTAAGTATTTGATGTTCAAAGTAACACCACGCTCTAAAGAAGATAGTCAAACCAACGATGACCACTAAAGCTCGAAATGAAAATTGTGACAAAGCTACACCACATATTTTGAAGATCTCAATCAACGGAGTCAAAGGGAATCGCATGACTGAAGAATCATCTAAAAAAGTAAAGTACCCCGGGTGGAGGTGAACTCGATCGAATTTTTTAGCAACAATGGCCACCAACTCATTAGGGAAGTGAAATTAGAACACCATTAAACTATCTAATGTGATAGTGGATGATATATCGCCATCACATGGGTTTTCTTCGCCATCACCTGAAAATACATGATAAATAAAGAGAAGAAATAACAATTGAAAGCTTTTGCTTACCCAATACTTGACGTATCCTTTTTGACTCTCTCACTCCGGATAGCTTGGGATAAATTTTTTGCTCGATCCAGTAAAAAAAGATACACATACATATGAAAAAAAAGAAGAAGAAGAAGAAGAGAGAGAGAGAAGATACTCTCCTCTAATGATGCTCAGAAATTACCTACCAAACTTTCTGAGTCGTCCAAACGATGGTTCCTAGTTAACGCTTCTCCGCCACATTGGCAATTATCAACCGAACCATCCATTGAAAATCCAATTTCTACAAGAAGAAGTAGAAGCTGGTCTTGATCGCCTCAAACCCGATCGGTCCGACAAGAGCCAACGCTCTTTCGAGGAAAACCAAGCTATATGAACTACGGATCTTGATCACCTCCAAACGTTCCACACGGTAGTCAACGCCTCTTGAGGGAAACCGGAGCTCACGATGATTACGTCTTGCTTCATACCGATCGGTCCGACAGGGCAATCAACACCTCTTCGAGGGAAAACCGGAAGCCGCATGAACGGTCTTGATCGCCTCCAAACCCGCCGGTCCGAGGGCAGTCAACGCCTCTTTCGAGGGAAAACTAGAGCCTCACATGAACACGAGATGCCTCCAACTACCCTCACCCAAGAAGAAGAGAAGCACATGGAAGTGTGCCTTCTCCTCCCTGGTTTTTTAGACTCCGGGCAAAGGTCAAAATCAAGAAAAGCTAAAACTGCTCAAAACCATGAAAACTGGAAACCGTGAGAAATGGACAAAATGGATGAAAATACCTCATCAGTTCTGTGGCGAAAGCACAGACGCCTCACAGACGTCCGTCTGACGCTTGTCTCGCATGCGCGCTCGGGCTCACGCCGCCTGCCGCCATCCAGACGACGCCAAGATGCCGCTGCTCACCGCTCACCCGCTGCATAGCCGCCAGCCCATGTCTCGAGCCAATGCGCTTCATGAGGCTTCAGCGAAGATGCCAGCGCCTGGACTCGTGAAGTGCCTGGATGGGTTCATAACCTCGAAATTTGCCGACATACCTACACATTTGTGAATCTTTTCCATAGTCATAATCTTGCATGAAGATCTGTTTCTCTCAAAATATATGGTTAATAACTGAAATTTCATTGAAAAATCTGCTATTTCAAGTATTCGACATATATATTTTTGAATGATTGAGATAATATCATCCAAAAATAGGGGGGCAACTGATATGACCTTGAAAATTCTCAAGGCTAATCTTGATGCCAAAAAAGCAACGTAAATTGAAACTGGTCGAGATCAAGCACTTAAAATATCATTAGAAACTTTGGGACATCAGTTAAATTCTTAAAAAGCTCTTAAATATGGAGTGTTTATAGTCAAATCGAGCATCTCGACGAGCCGGTTCCAACAAGCCAAAGATCTTACAATTTTGACTTCGTTTGAGAATTCAAATACACAAAATACATCATATGATCAAGGAAATCATCATGAGCCGTCCGATGGAGAGGAGTGGTTCGGGCATGTATTCTGAGACGCACTCCTCCAATCTATAAATAGCCTCATTCCTCATATGAGGGAGCCCAAGCAAGAGGAGAGAGAGCTCTAAAGATCCTCCAAGCACATCGCGTCGCCACTGACGGTCATTAACCACCGCACGCCGCCATCACCACGATCCGTCGCCACCATCGTTGTCATTATCATCACCACTACTATCGTCGGTCATCATCACATCGTCCAACATCGCCGTCAACATCATGACATCGTTCATGCCGCCAACTTTCCGTCAACATCGCCAACTTTGTCATCAACATCGCCAATTCGCGTCAATATTGTATACGCAAGTTCCCTTTCATATATTTTGTAATCCCATTATCGGAAGATCTTGTACTCAAATACAGTGGAAGCTTTTAGTGGGCTAGCCCCGGTTTTTTCCCTCTTTGAGGTTTTTCACGTAAAATTGAGTTTTTTGTTCACTTTTAAATACCTCTATGTGGACTTCAAAGAAGCTAAGGCATAAACTTTTACTCTAGAATCGGTTTTCAGGCACGCTACACTTCTAATTACATTTACCAAATTACTCATTTAAAAATGAAAGAAGCACTTATCTTTAAACAAATTTTATTGTTTAAAATCATAAATTTTAAATGAATAAGATGTGTAGTAACCAAAAGACAAAATTTATGATTGACGAATTTTTTTTAATATATTTAGCTATTTCAAGATTTTAACAATTTTAAAGTTACAATGGTTGGTAACAGATGTGTGAGAATAAATGGATTATTCATTCTAAATAAAAAATAATTTAATTCTCTCTCTCTCTCTCTCTCTCTCTCTCTCTCTCTCTCTCTCTCTCTCTCTCTCTTCATGCGCATTGGCAGTATATCTACAAGTTTTTGTGGAGCCTATATATAACATTTTATCATTTTGAAATGATAATCCTGAATATTTGAATATAAAACACTGTTATTTTTTTAAAATTTTGAAATGATAAATTTTTGTGGAGAATAAATTTTTTTAAACACTTAGCCTAAAATTTAATATTCTATAGAAATTAGAATTTGTTTTATAATTATCATTTAATTAAATATTAATGTGATATATAATTCTTTATAATATCATAAGTACCTATACATTTTTATTAATTTTATTTTATTTTTAAAATATTTAAATACATATGAAACCATTTTTAAATATTTAAGTTTTCTATGACTTATATTAAATTAGTTTTTTTTTGAAAAATATTTTATTCAAAATTTGTTAGAGGAATGACTATTTTATTTTATTTTTCTAAAAAATAAGTGCATTATAAAATAAATACAATAACAAATAAATGTGGTTGTTTTGATAAGTACATTCTAAATGTCTGAATTTATTATTTTTTTGTGCGTATTTGGATTAGTAAATGACTATGTGGATATATTCAAAACATTGAAACTATATTAAAGGAGGTTTAAATTTTAAGTTGCATTTATTTTTCTCTTATCAAATATTAGGATTTTTAAAAATCCAACATTCCTTTCATAACACACTTAAAATACTTTAAATAGAAGACCCTTTCAAAAAAAAATTCTATTATTGAATAAATAACCAATAAATTAAAGGAAGATTTATATACATACCACGAAGGCAATTCTTAAGTATTTAAATATATAATACCTAAAGTTAGATATTTACTTATACAATACTTTTTTATATTTAAAAAAGTTCATTTTACTTTTAAAAAGTTAGTAATTATGATATATTCTTGATGTGATATTAAAGATTGAGATGATATATATTCATATTATATATATATATATATATATATATATATATATATATATATATATATATATATATATATATATATATATATATATATATATATGCAAAATAAAAAAAAACAAAAAAAAAACAAAAAAAGAAATATAATAATAATAATAATAATAATAAAGTTTAGATATTAGATATGTAAATACATAAGTATTGTGTGGTATGTATGTAAATTCTCATAAATAAATTTATCTTTGTAATATTATTTTTTTATTTCTCAAATAATTCAACCATCAATATATATATAATTGTAGAGATTTTTGAAAGCATAATATATGGAGAAGATTATGGTATATTTGATTTGATGTTGAAGATTATGGTGTTATATTTAGAAAAAGTTAAAATTTAGATGTTATATATGTAAATACATAAGAATTATGTGGTATGTATGTAAATCCCCCTATTAATATATGGAGAAGTTAGTGAAATTTCTTCCCACTGTGGTTGTCATTGACAGTTATTATCATTTTTTTTAAGTATTTGTAAAAGTATATAATTATATATGTAAAGTATAGTGGAAATGATTAAGATATTATGATCTAAAATTTTAATTTAGAATTATATTCAAAATATTCAATGATAAAAATCCCTTATTTAAAATATTATATATTAGATCATTGTAAATAATGTTATTGCATTCTTATTATGTCATTTTTTTATCATATTAGTTTTAATATTTATTAAGTCAGTTGAACATTTGAATCTTCTTTTTATTACTATTCAATGTTTGATCCAAATTTGAAAATCTTGTCACCACATCTTGCTAGCACATTTTATTGGGGATATTTTATTTACAAATAGTCAAGAAAGTATTATGTTAGAATATAAAAGATTTTTAGAACAACAAAATAAATAAATAAATAAAAGATGATAACAAATAAATACAAAGCATATATTCATCCAAATAATAGTTATGCAAAATTAAAATAAATTTATTAACCTTCAAAAGATTCACGAAAAGGATTTCAATTTACTCGTAAAGATGATTTAAAATTATTACTTTGCCAAATTTCAATTTCTTGTTATGTAAGATTTTATATATTGAGGGGTTTGCATTCCATACACATAATTAAAGCCATTAAGGTATCACTGTGTAATACAAGTTATGCATTTTGATTATTAATGATTCAACAAACAAAAATAAATAAATAAATAAATAAATAAATAAATAAAACTTGCTTTTGATAAAATTTAAATATAATACAAGGAATTCAAAAATGACATCCTAAATAATTTTTTAATGGAAATTTATGAGTCATTCATTTATTAAATATTAGATAAATAGTCATAATAAATATATATATATATATATATGATAATAATAATAATCTTATTGATAATAATCCATCTTGACTTAGAAACATGGAAAAGGAAAAGATGAACAAAGACTTTAATGACTTGACTAAGCTGTACAAGTCAAGCGTAAAATTTCAAAATATTATAAAATATTAGTATCCAGTCAAGTGAGTCAAGTATTCTAGAATATATTAATGTTGTTGACTAATATATTTAATTTTAATATTAAACAATATTATAATTGTGACCAAGTTTATATTTTAGTATTTGAAACTTTGCAAGAAAATAAATATCCAAATCATCTAAAATAAATTCTTTTGGTTTCCATTTCATATATATATATATATATATATATATATATTAACAGGTACATGCTGAAGCATGCATTGATTAATAGCAAGTGAGGGCAAAGTCACACATATCTAAGCTCTTCTCAAATAATATCAAGAATATATAAATAGATTCATTATGAAAGCTTTAAAATAAATAATATATTTTATAATTTGATGGCAAGAAAATATGTTGCTAGATTTGACGTTTGCTCGCAACATAGAGTCATCCAAATTGATCGCAAATAATCTTTTTTGATAGGTTTTGACATTTTGATGACATCGATATGATAAATTCCATGAGCTAAGGCTGTTTGGATGTCATAGAGGCTTTTAGACTCTAATATGCATGTAAACATATCAACAACTCATCTTCTCCATCAATTGTCTATTGAGTAGCGAAAAATATATATTTTGATCAATTGTAACATTATGGATGCGTTGACAAACTACATTTTGCAATTAGAGATCATTTCGATCAGATTAGCTAATTATCAAGGCTTTTCAGCTTCAATTTACGTAGCAGCGTGTCCATAATTTATTGATTTTGTTGTTTGTGCTTGATTCGACATATGAAATATATGTAGAGATCAACAAATCACCTTTCAAATTTTATTAATTTTTAAAATACATCCTCAAATCTATTCATTTCAATTAGCTCAAAAAGTTTTTCTGCTGATGCACCATGCAACTTAAAGAAAATAATAATGCACAATACAACCTATATATTTTGATTATCACTTATTTATAATTATGATATATTGACAAATGAAGTTTGAAATACAATAACGATGGTTAGTATTCAAATAGGGTGAGGGCATGAGGGCTACCCATATTAGATATTCAGTAGCGCCAACAATTTTTTAAATTTTAGAAACATGTAAAGCAATTAATAAAGTCATATGCAATATCACATACTCCTATTAGCCCCTCTTATTCAAAGTATTTTTTAGAAATTCCATATTATTTGTTATGGGCCAACTAATGATCACAACTTAAAGATTAGCTTTCGAAGAAAAAATTATGGCCATTTTAAGACTGGTTGGAGTTACTCTATTATTAATCTATCTAAATTTTTTATCAGAGGATCACGTGAATTAATTCTATCCCATTCTTGTGCTAATTTGATTACATACATGAAAATGTTATTTGATATCATAGCATCAGTTATTTTAATGTTATTGAAAGCATGCTTACAAATTAGTTGAGGTCCATCATTCATGAGATTATAATTTGTCTCATCAACATGCATTTCAAATTCTTCACCTTTAATACTGGAATTCATTCTAAAACCAAGATCCATTAAATCATAACAACTAGTGATGTCCTCACCAATATCTAGGTGATGAGATATTACTAGTCTAGTCGACTAAGTCTCACAGAGATGAATTGTTAGTTTATATTATTGATCAAATGTTTATGTGTTTGTGGGCTCCGAAAATTCACCACCGACTTCTCACATTGAAGAGAGTATGATTTAAGTGTCGGTGTAATTTTTAGAAGGTAGGTGAAATAGTATATAAGACACTACCCAGATATTTCGCCCTCATTTTGTGAGTACTTTAGATTTGGATACAGGTTTCCTATATGTGCAAGAACCTATAGTTAATTACCCATCCCAATAAGTGAGAGAGAACTTTTGATTAAGGCTAGTCATTAGATCACTGAATGCGTAGCTTATAGTAGCAGTATATGAATTCTTGAAATTTAGAATTTATGAAATTCATCATATTAACTTAAAGCGGATGGTTGGGGGATGATGACGTACCCGATCTAGATCCCATGGTTCTATCATTCGGGCTATCGCGATCCCTAGTCTACCTAGTCAAAGGAGGAGTAATTAAATTTCTCAGATTCACAAGGGTTACGTCGCCCAAGAAATCCTTAGAATGGGTGTTTGTCTACAAAAACTTAAGTTTTTAGCTGACAAAGGATTTTTTGCTTTATCAAGTGTACTATATGATTCACAACTCAAAGGGCAGAGTCACTAGGGAACAAACATGCTACAGTCGTGATCGTAATATAATGGTACCATTTGGTGGCAACCACCCGATCAGATGACTGTAGTCGTAACTGCATCATATGTGAAATCTACTGGCCAAGCCACACAGTCAGAGGACACGGGCCACATCTTTACTTGCATGAGATTGATTAAGAGTGAACATACTAGAACACTTGATTTGACTTTGTCCCCTTTGTGAGCTAAAATTTTCTTAATTTGTCACCTTTAACAAATAATTGCGAAAGAATGGTTGAATTTTTAGCTTTAAGGTTTTAGATTGAATTTCATTTAGACATTTATAGCTTAGTGATTTATTTGATTTTACATTTATATTGATAAGTAATTTAGATTAATTTGATTTGTACTTACAAGAGCATTTTGATGGCAAGTATCTCCTTCGGTTGAAATCACCATTCAACACAGCCATCATCAGGGTTGATGTATTGTTTGATCATTTAATTTATTATTATAGATCCTGTTGACTCTATTAGTTTAATAATAGAGGAGCAGATCTACTTTTATATGATAGAATTAGCTTCTCAGATATTTTAATAAGTTGAAATTCTTATAATATATATTTTATTGTATAACGGGCCTCAAAGATCAAACTGAAGCAACAATATTTCACACACTAAATTTAAGTATTTAGCGTAGTGTCGGGGCCCATGTGGGTGTTTAGTAATTTAGATAATTTTATTTCAAAATAAAGAGATTAATTTTATATTTTTATTTAATTCCAACTTAGCCTGCGCAGTCTTTTTAGATATTAAAATTTGCACTTTAACCTTTATGTCTAAGCATATGTAGATATTTATAGCTTAGATAATTTCACCTATAATAATTAAATTTTTATGTTTTGTTAACCCGGTCCTAAGACCAAACCGGGAAGCAACTCACGAAGCATCCTCAAACACTAAGTTTAAGCATTTAGCGTAGTATCGGGGCCCATGTGGGAATTTAATAATTCAGACAATTTTATGTTTGAATTATGAGATTAATTTTATATTTATTTAATCTCAACTTAGCCTACACAACCATTTTAGATATTAAAATTTGCACTTTAAATCTCTATGTTTGAGCACATGTAAGTATTTATAGCTTAAATAATTTCATCTAATTAATGAAATCATTAATTTTGAAAATCATAATTAGAATGAAATTTCTTAATTTTTAGATTGAAAGTAATTCATAAAGTATTTGATTTAGCATCGCCTTTTATTTACTTGAATAACAAATTGCAGATCCGGTGAAGTTGAAGGAAGCTCTACAATTAGTATAGCATTTAATTTAGTATAGCCTTTTGTCACTAGTACGAAGAGTTATAGATCTAGTGGTGATGAAGGCGTTTCACATTTTTGATTCAAAATATTGCAACTTTGCTTGTATTTAATTTATTCATTGCATTCTTCAAATATCAATGATTATTTAGCTTAGGATCATTAATAATCTTTTAAATATTTATCAACTCATCATATTCAACTTTTTGCTCTTACATAGATAGTTTATTATGCATACTTTAAGCAAGCTTATTTGAATTTAAGCTTCTTTTAAATACATGCCAATTTTTATTAAGAAGTCTTGCCTATACTTCCTAATAGACCATTTAGTTATAGCGAAAACCTCTTATGAATTTCATCCAAATCCTATTAGTTTTGAAGATAGACAGTTAGATATATGACAAATCTCATTGTATTTCAAATTCAATTTTAAATGGTTCTTTTTAAAGGCTACATTCTTGAATGATCATGAGTTGCCTAACTTAATTTGTGCTTATAAGAAAGCTACCAAATTTCTTACACACTTTATTCTCAATTTAGAGTTGGACATTTAGACTTACCACCAATAATTTATCATTTAATATTCAATTAAGATATTTACATCATTTGATATTAAATATGATTTGTTCACATAAAAAGGGACTTCAAATCCAATATGAATTTATCCTCAACTCCAGATCAAGTTTTATATCTATGTGCTTAAAATATTTTGTAAGTGCTTTTCCTCTTCTTTTCTTAGGATTGACATTTACATCTATATTTATTATGTATTTTTTTCTTTTATTTTATGAGTTTAGATGATTTCTCATTTAAATTTGCTTTAGTCCCAAATTTCAATCCAAATTTTGGTAACATTTCAGTAGTATTCCGACATCATCCCCTCATGGGGCTACATCAAAACTATTTTGGCCTACCTGTCACGCCCTGATGAGCGTGACAATTGGTGTTTTGAAGCACCTCATCGACTTTCAATCATGTTACGCCCTAATAAGCATAACGAGGTCTTCAATCACCACATAAAAGTAAAATATATATGCAAATATTTTTCTCCCCTTTTTTTTTAAGTCACAGATTTAGTCAAAATTTCGGCAGCATTTTGGCATAGGGGTGTCGCATCTAAAAATTTTGGCTTACTTGGTATGCCCTAATGAGCGTAGCGAGCGGTGTCTTGTGATACCACATCCGATTTTCATCTCATCACGCCCTAATGAGCGTGTTGAGGCCTTCAAACCTGTATAAAAAGCACACACATATATATGTGTATGATTTTCACACATCTCCATAAATTACTTCTTGCAATCTTATTTTCTATTCCGGATAAGAGAAAGAGGCTGTTTGATTGCAGGATTTGAGTAGGACTTAAGCCAGATTTAACTTATATCCAACCAAACGGTATTTTTGGACAAGTTAAATACACTACTTTGATAATCTGTTAAAGCTTCTTTCACAAGTTAAATCCAGATTTACCAAATCCAGTTGGCACTTGGCAGACGGATCTATGGGATTTAGATAAGCAGAATCAAGTGAATGAGGGATCGTGGGCTGATCATGGAAGAAGCTGGGCTAGAGTGGCGAGATTAAGTGGAGAGAAATCGGGAAGAACTTTGCAAGCTTTGGTTTAAAGAAGATTGGGAGATGAACTAGTCTTATGGGAAGTTTCATCTCAGATTGAAGGGGGATGGGAGGGGACGATTTTCTTGTGATTCCTTCTGATCCTTGCAATTAAGGGAAACAAGAGAGTGGGATTTGCGGCTTCTAGAAGATGGACCAAGGGCTACGAGAGGGGCGAACGAGGGAGGGAGATCTGCTGCTCGGAAGGGAATCGAGAAGGGAGAATGTGTGCTAGTGGAGTTTCAAACGAGAGGAGACTTTGGTTTGAGCGATTTGCGGCCTTTTGAGGACTAACTGAGAGCGTGAGAGCTTGAAGCGAACGGTTGTGCCTGTGGTTGGGAGAGCGAATGCCGTGCTGAAGCAGAGGATCAACGCGAATAAAAGAGGATCAACAAATCCCCAACAAATGTGATTCAGATATATAAGAGTCATGTTTATTAAAAACTAGTTGATCCTTTGGGCTTGTGCTTGGATGAGCTAAATGATATGATTGACTGATTTGTCTTGATTGACTTATTGAATAAATAAGAGCTTCTTCTATCATCTATTCCCTACTTCAATGGGTTTGCTGAAGATCACTTTCTTTTATGTCTTTATAGATTTGAATTTCTTCCTTCCTAGCTTCGTGCTTGACTGAGTTTGATGGAGGAATTGATTTGTTTATTTTGAGATTTAAAATTCCTTTTGTCCTTGTTTTAAACTTGACAAACTTGATGAATGATTGACCTGATTTGTCCATATTAACTTGTCAGAAAGTGTATGTATACCTAAATCTGATTGCCGCTGAGACTCATTTAAGGTTGCATATAGATGACCCAATCTTCTGGCTCATATTAGGTCAATGTTGAGTTATCAGTCTAGCAATGTGTGCTTTAACAAACTGAATAACCATGAAATTCTTTTAGTTCGACCATCGACTTTGTATGAACTATAAAATTTCTTCCTCAGTCTTATGCTTTCTGCTTTGATGAATTCAATGAGGAAATTAGTTTTGATCTGTGCTTTGTGCTTGATCAAATCAATTGCGAATAAATTGAAATATCACCCTGCAGGCAATATAAAGATTGACTTATTTCGAATTGAAACTTTTCTGACATTGGTCTATTGATCGTAGAAGATCTCATGGATTGATTGCTTGTAGTCATTAAGTTGGATTTGAGATTAACAACTATCATCATTGACCGACGAGCAAGGCTCTTTCATTGCGATTTTTCTTATGGCTTATTGAGAGGAGAGAGCGAACTACCACATTTGGGCTTATTGAGTTCGACCTTTAGAACTTACTCGAGTCTTCGACTTAAGATGTGATGTGTTGGTGATTTGGTCATCAGACTAATGAACGGGGGCTCTTTCACTGCGACCTTTTCTTGCGTCTTGTTGAGTTAGAAGAGCGTCAACAACTCGACCATTTATGGACTTTTTGAGTTAAACTTTTAGAACCCATATGTGTCCTAGACTTGAAGATGTAGAGGTTGGTGTGTTTTCAACTTAATTGATTAAAGCTTTTGAAATTCAGAGTTCTCTTAACTTGTTTTTTAGAATTTGTCAAATCTGGGAGATAAACTTTTAATATTTAGGCTATCTTTTCATGCATAGAAATATATTCTTTTTGTTTTGCAAGAGCCTACAACTTGATCATAAAAGCCTTCGCAATAGAATTACATATTAGCTCAAAAATGCATCACAGAGTTTGAACATCTTTAATATAAATGAACGTAGCTCATTTTAATCATAATGTATATTTATCTGAAGATCTCAGCTTGGAGCACGATATCGACTCTGATAAATATATAAAAATGCCCCCTATCTTGTAGGGGAAATTCTAAAGTACTTTAAAAAAGTTCTAAAATAATTTAAGAAAATATATTAATATTTGAGTTGATATATTTGATCTTAAGAGGGTTTTAACATGTACATTGATTTCATCTATGTATAGAAATCTAAAAATACCCCCTGTGTAATAGAAATTTTCATAGAACTTTTTTTCATCTTGAGTAGGTATATTTATTTAGGGATCTCAGTTTGAAGCACGATGTCAACCTAAATAAATATACTAAAAAAATGCTCCTATCTTGCAGGGGGATTTTTATTGTACCTCGAGAATATATTTATCATGTATAATACCTTTTCAAGTATCGACGATTAGTTGGCAGCATTGGTCTTTCACCATTTAAGTCAATGAGTTAGTATGCCCCCTCCTTGATACACTTTTTCAATGAAAAAAGGGACCTCCTAATTAGGCTCAAACTTGCCACCAAAATTTTTATTATGAATAATTGGTCTTCTCAGCATCAAGACTGATTCCCCTTTTTGGAATGTTCGAGACCGCACCGTATGGTCAAAAGCCCTAGACATCTTTGCTCGATAAACCTCCAAATTTTGATGATCCTGCAATCTAACTTTGTCAAGTGCACCGAGTTCCTCCATTCTCAAATGAGCATTTTGATCTTCAATTAGATTGTATTGGATGGCTACTCAAAGTAAGGCAACTTAACTTCAAGCAGAAGGACCGCCTTGGTTCCAAATACTAATGAATAAGGAGTGGCTTTAGTCGACGTCTTATAGGTAGTTTGATTTGCCCATAATGCCTCTATTAGTTTGGTATGCCATTCTCCTCTTATTTTAAGTGAGGATCTTCTTGAGCAGCTTAACTAATATCTTATTGAAAGCTTCTACCAAACCATTTGCCCTTGGATTATATATTGAAGAATATCGCTAATCAATTTTGTGTTGATCGACGAATCTATAAATCTTTGTATTTTGAAAGCTATCCCATTATCAAAAATTATTCAGCTCGACACTCTAAATCTATAGACCACATTATGCATGAATAAGTTGATTACTCGATCAACAGTAACTTCTTTAAATGGGGTAGCTTCAGTCTACTTTAAAAAATAATCAGATTTAGGATGAGCCATGACGGTGGATCAATTAGTCAATTACATTCTGCATTCAATAATGGATGCTATTATTGGGTGTATTGAATTTTGAGGTTGGTGGAATTATATTCCCATGTACTTGACATTCATAGCACCTCTTGGCATGATTGATACTCTCAATATGGCCAATAGATAGCCCATCCTTTTGATCTTTACTACCATCTTAGGACCTGACTGATGTGCACCACCAAGCCCTTCATGAACTTCAACCATCACTTTGCTAGCTTCATCTGTATTTAGGCATTGTAGCCACATTTGTTCAAAGGATCTATAATATAAAGTATTATTGATGAAAGCATAACGTAACATTATCTTCTCGATTTGAGTTACCAGTGATTTATTGCTTGGTAATTTGCCTTCTTTAAAGTAGTTGATGAAGGACCACCAATCTTGTGGCTCTTCTACTATAAAGGCTTCCCATTATTTTTCTGAAGCAATGTCATCTTAGCTTTTCTTGGTATAATTCTTTATTAATTTTGAGGAGTATGAGAAGTAACCTGAGTCTCATCCCACTGTGTAAAATTTGATAACCCCTCCACCTACGTAGATTGATACTTTGTTGGCTCAAAACTCGTAGTAAATATCCCGATCATACATAATCACCATTCATACTTACCATCTACTTAGCTAATTTTGCTAAATAGTATGCTTTGCTATTCTCAGATCGAGAGACTCGAGTCAGTGTGATATATGATATTTGCTTCGTAAGCTCAAAAACTCTCTTGTGATAGAAAGCTAACTCAAGCTTGTTAATTTTATAGATGCCAGTACTTGATTTATAATAAGTTGGGAATCACCAAAATATGCAATTTTGAATCTATGAAAATAGCTTCTTCAAAACTACCAACACTTCATACTCAACTTCATTATTAGTTCTTCAGTCATTTAACATATATGATCGTCTCATTGTTCCTCCCTCTAGTGTTATGAAGACGATGCGATTCTTGCTCTTGCCCTTGGAAAAATTAGAGGTTGGACTTATTTAATCGATGAGACTCCATCAAAGTACATTTCTCATTTGTGATTTTTCTCTTTCATGAATGAGCATAATTTGCTCATCAGGCAAATCATCATTAAGAGAAGAGTCCACAGGGATGGGATGTGCGGCAAGAAAATCTACTAAGATTTGCCCCTTTACTGCTTTTTGCGGAACGTCTATGATATCAAATTGTAATAGCAATATTGCCCATCTTGCCAAGCGGTCTGTCAACGCTGGCCTTATCATCAAGTACTTCAATGGATTGATCCTTAAGATGAGGGTAATCTTGTGAGATAACATATAATGATTGAGCTTTTGGATTATGAAGATCAATGCTAAACAGTGCTTCTCTATCGGAGAGTATCTCATTTCTGCTCCTATCAATCTTTGACTGATATGATAAAGAGCATTCTCTTTGCTCTCTTCATTGTGTTGTGCCAATAATGCTCCAAGGGGCTCTTCTAATGCAGCTGTGTATAGAATGAGGGGCTTCCCAGGAGTAGGAGCTACAAGAATTGGTAGATTTAACATGTATCCTTTAATGTTATTAAGGGCTTCTTGGCACTCCTTGTCCCATTTGAATGGTGCATTCTTTTTTATCAAATTTGCAAATGGTTGATAGCATCCTGATAGGTTTGATATAAATCGTCCGATGAATGTAAACTATCTTTGTAAAGAATGGAGCTGATGCCAACTCTTCAGCAAAGGCATCTCTATAATTGCCTTAATTTTAGCAGGATTGCTTTCAATTCCTCTATGACGTACAATGTACCCAAGAAATTTTTCAGAGGACACCCTGAATGCACATTTTAGTGGATTCATCTTGAAATCATATTTTATAATTCTCTCTAATATAATTCTCAAGTCTTCAAAATGATTTTCATGTTTTAAGCTCTTCACCATCAAATCATCAACATAACATTCCACCTTCTGGTGAATCAACTCATCAAATATGGATCATGGCTCTTTGGTATGTAGCTCCAATATTCTTTAAACCAAAAGGCATGACTTTGTAGCAATAGATACCAATTGGCATCCTAAGTGATGTGTGCTTCTCATATTCAAGAGTCATTTTGATTTGATTGTATCCCGATGATCCTTCCATAAATGAGAACATGTCATAGTTGGAAGTATTGTCCACTAGTAATTTTGATATTGGAAGTGAAAGTCCAAGTCAATGCAAATATTTTTTCTTCTTCCTAACTAGGATAATGTTGGCTATCCAATCTTTGCTTTATGATAGAGAATGGTTATAGGTTGCTAGGAATTTTTAACTCTTCTCCATCTTTTAGGTATTCATACACTGATGCTTAGTTGTTGGAACCATGCCATACTCATGTAGCCATAGTCGACCTAAGAGAGCTTTAAATGATGTATAAGCATCGATTACATAAAACTTAGCTTCTGTATATAAATCCTGAAACTTGAGCGGGAGAATAATAGAACCCAGAGTTTTCTTCCCTTTCTCGTTAAAACCATGAACCATCAAATTATCTCTCCCAAAATGTTAGATATCGAGTGATAATCCTCTTGATGCTGTTATGCTCATAAGATTGATAGAAGAACTTGGATTGATCAATATTCAATTGATTAAGATGTCATCACTGATAACATATAGAGGATGATTGTGATCTCCCAACAAAAGATCTTCTTCAAAAAAATGTGACTTGGGAGATGTTAAGTTTACATTGAGTCATACATTTTTCAGAAAAGCTTCATAAATCAATCTTTGAGAGCATGTATCAAAGTTTCTTGGAGATTTTGACATTAAGAGAGCCTCATACACACTTAATTGTGTAGAATCTTTCTGATGTGATAGGATATTATAATCTATCTTTTCGCTTGATTTATGCTTTATTCTAGGATTTTTGGGAATGATTTATTCATTGACTGCAATTTGTTTGCCTTTGTCTTTATTTGAATTCTCTTTATTTGATGATGGTGGTAAGGCTTTACCACTTTTCAATTGAACTTGAATTACCTTATCTTGCTCAGAATCTTCTGAAGAAGTAGTTACTTCAAATTCACTTCTTATTCTGGAGGATTGACCAAACGGACTAGATTCACTTTTCAACTTCATACATTTCATACATAATAATATCGATGAATCTGACTCTTTTCCATCCTAAAAAAGGTAAATCTTCATATGAACTATTATCTTTTCGTTGTGTCATAGATAAAATTCAGATGTTAACTCCTCAAACTCTTCTTATTTTCCTGATAAGAATTTTGATGGGTTGGTCGAGTCTGTCTGATTACCCTTGTTATTTTGGAGTAATTGATGCTGAAGAACATCTAATATCACATAAATAATTTGGCATGTATCTATCAGACAAGATTCACCATTATCTTCTTCATCCAATTCAACAATACAAATTTTAGGCATAAAGTCTACAAGCTTAAATGGTTGTCTTGCGGCTGGTGATACTCCTCTAAATTGTTGTTAATCTTTTGAGTTATAGTCTTCTTCTTGCTCTTCTTTTTCTTAGTCGGCTTCTTTGACTTATGAAGCCTACGTTTAGTAGACCGCTCCTTGTGCTATGATGAAGTAGCCTTATTAAAATGTCGCTAAAAGCCCAAATACTTAGTTTAGGCATCTCTTTTAAGTCCAATATAGGTTCAAGTGGCAATTTCCACTTAACACTAGGGACATCTTTTAGCTACTTTAACATTTTCATGATCTTCTTAGAGACTACTATTTCATATTCTTCAATCTAAATTTATTTTTCTTTCTTTTTATTTTTAATGGATGGTATGAAAGAGGACGTAATCATCCTTGTAGATTCTCTTTTCAGGTTGACTAGAACACTATCGGATAATATAAGTTTACCTCCTTGATACTTCCTTTTTAGCTAATCTTTTAAGATAAAATAATCTTCAATAAGATGGCTGATCATTTGATAGAGGTAGTAATTTGGATTATTGACTTGACCAGCTTCTTTAGACCTTTTAATTTCTAGTAATTATAGACCAACTTTGACTACTTGTTGAAATAATTTTACACCCCTTCTAAAGAATATTCTTTGTTCATCTTTTCTTAAGAGATGGTCGCATTCTCATCATCTTTTTTGTTGTTTATCTTGGATACTCTCCACCACCTGGAAAAGTCTGAGGCTTATCATTGCCTCCCAATGCCAATTTTGGCTGTAGATTTGGATGAATAAGCTTCTTTCCCTTATCACCATTGTATATTGTTTGTTTTCCTTTATATACATTATAGATTATCCATTTTTTCTCCACTAGAGCTATAAGAAGTTGCATGAGTTTTGTTTCTCCTTGAGTTTGAAGGCTTATGTCTCTTTAATTTATTTGTATGAATTTCAGACTTATGGCGATTAAACTTTTCAAATTTGGCCACCTATCAAGCAAGTCCTGGAATATTGTAATTGACACCATACATAAAAATGGTGCCATTTTATCATCCATATTGCCCATTAACAATTGAATCACATGTTCTTCCTCTAATTATTGTTCACATTTCATGCTTAGTTTACGCTAACGAGTTACGAATTTTGTCACTGACTCATCTTTTCTCTTTTTTAGCAAGGCATGGTCAGCATTCGTTATCTTCTTGGTTGAACTGGCAAATCTTTTCACAGACATTATCTCTAGCTCAACAAATTTTTTGACCGAATCATTCAGTAGTTCTGTGAACACTCAAAAGTAGTTGAAACTAGGCTGCTGAAAAACTAGCGGAGGAGCAATGCATCATTCCCTCCAATGTTATCACAAGTAGCCTTGAATTGAGCTAGATGTTATTTTGGATTACCATACCCATTGAAAATATTAAATTTTGGTATTGAGTAACATTTCGGGTATGGCACTTGATCATATTCAGCTCGGCGAGGGTGACCCTTACTCACCAGCTTTTCATCCTGCTCTAAAACTATAACTGTCTTTATCTTTTCATAAATTATTATTTTTAATTGAGCATCACTTCTCGACGTATTACGCTTTGAATCATAAATTGAAGAGCTAGTTGATTAACTTTACTCCTCCCTTCGAGCATAGCATGTAGCTTTAAGTATTAGAGCAACTAGAAATATAGAGGTTGTATTATGAGCTACTTGTTGATTAGCATATAAAATAGGTGCTACATTTGAAGTGATATTCTTCTGTAACATATCCATCATGATATTCAATTGTACCATCATGTCATTCATCTTAATACCAAGCTGTGCAATTTCTTTATCTTTGGCTTCCATTTGACGATGCAATTATCTTTGCTCTCTAGCTAGCGCCACAATGTCAATTAATACAGGCTCTTCTTCTTCTTCCTCTATTTCTTGTTGTTATTTTGCTCCCTACTCATCTTCAAGGGAAGAACTTGACTATCTTTCTCCTTATGCATTTTCAGGGATAGTTGTTGCTAGAGCTAAACTACAATATTGATTGTAAAATTGTGTACCAGGTTGATAATTTCCTAGTTCCACCATATAAACAGCTTCAACTCCTATGACCTCCTTTTCATTTTGATCTTCTTCTTCTTCCTCTTTAGTGGAGATTGAAGAACCATCTTCTACTTTCTTTTGTGAAGATTTTCTTCATAAACATTGAATTCTAGTTTAGGTACCCTAGATTCATGTTGTTAGCAATGTTGAGTAGAAAGTTCATCTATATCTCTGACCATATAGATGACTTCTACTTCCATGGTATCTTGTTAATCATCCTCATTTGCACATGAACTTTTGATCGGCGCTTCCAATAGATCTCTGGTTCATTGTGAGGAATAGACATTTCTTCCATTGGGGGATTGCAATCATAATCAACTTTCTCCCACAAGGGTGAATCTGTTTGATGACGGGATCCCCTAGAGGATTCTCCAGGATGTCGACCATCATAAGTTTTATCAATGATATTCCTTTATTTAGGTATCTATCTCGATGAGTTATTTTGTGGTAGATTTCGAATATGAGCATCGATGTCACACCTCTTTCTTTCTTCAGAATTTTATCACTGGGCCTTGGCCTCCATACCTGCTTACCCTTTCACCGGGACCTTTCAGCAGTGGGTTCTTGGATACGTAGTCCAAGTGTCATGCTCTGATGCTCACCACATGAAACATGCTTGGCTTGACAACTAGTTACTAGAAGAGATGAAAACCTCCTTGGCATGGCTTCAATATTTCAATCATTATAGGCCTTTGAAATTCTCTTTTCATTAAACCTCTTTCCTTGGCTACTTTAAGGATGTTGTGTATTCTAGCAGATAGTGTTTCAGGTTGTCTCCTCTGTAGTGGTGGAGCTTGATGTTGTTGATTCCAGAAAGACTGCTTTACCTTACCAGTAAAGCTATTCCTTTTCACCCATTTTAGATTATCAAAGTTATTATGGTAGGAATACTTGCTTATGGTGGCAATATTGTTTGTTCACTAGATCGTTCAGGTAGGATCTACTGAGCCCTCAGCTTAGCATTTCTTCTTCTTCTTTACCTTCTCGTTAATTTTCTTCTCGATGAGGAAGCCTCAAAATTATGTCTTCTAGGTGCGAAGGTTTTAGTTGGTGAAGCAGTTGTACTAAGGGACATCAAAGATACAGTTTTCCCACTGACGGTTCTCTTCATCACAGGGGTAGATTGACCTAATCTTTCAAAAATCGAGGTTCTCTATCAGGAGAACTCCTTAATAGTGGTTAGTTGCTAAATTGGTTGGCAGCATGAGTAGGATTTTGAAACCTCCCATGACCTCGAACGAGTGCACCACGGGTGGGTACTTCAGGAGTTGCAGCTATAATAGCTGGGAAATTTATGCTACCGAATTGAATGGTAGCTCCAACATCTCCTATGTTGATGACAATGTCGAAGATGTTTGCACATGCCCTAGCTGAATAGTAAAAGGAGTGCTTTGTAGATCCATTCTGCATAAGTGAATGATGGGGATTAGTAATTAGTAATTGTTATCTCACCCCATACTTTCAAAATGCAAAGGTACTACAGAACAAAATAATAGTGTAATAAAGATATACTCTATAAAATAATTCATTCGAGGTAGAGTTTCATACATTAGTAATTTGAATTTATTACACATTTCAATCACCATTTTTTGTTTTGAATTTTCAAATATTTTGTTCTACTATAGCATATATATGACTAAAAGACAAAAAAAGAGAAACTTGTCTCCAAAGAAAGTCTGTGGGCTCTAAAATACCCACCACCTCTCTCACATTGAAGAGAGTATTTAAGTGTTGGTGTAATTTTCGTAAGATGAAATAGTAGATAAAACACCACCTAGAGATTTCACCCTCATTTTGTTAGATTTTAGATCTTTCCAAGTTTACTATAAGAAGCACTTATAGTTAATTACCCTCCCAATAGAGAGAACTTTCATTAAGCCTAGTCATTAAATCATCAATGTAGCTTATAAAAGCAACATATAGAGTCTTGAAATTTATAATTTATGAAATTCATCATAATAACTTAAAGCGGATGGTTGGGGGGGAATGACATGCCGATTTAGAACTCATGGTTCCGTCATCCCAGGTTATCGCAGTCCTTAGTCTACTTAGTCAAAGGAGGTAGTCTACCCAACCTGATCAAAGAACCCTTATCAGCAACATATTGGTTACGTTGTCCAAGAAATCCTTGTAGACCTGGGGTACTGTCTGTCTAAAGATTTAGACTTAAGTATACCTTAGATGACATATGACTTTTTACCTTATCAGGTGTACCCTATGATCACAACTCAAAGGGTAGAGCCATTAGAGAGCACACAATTTATAATCGTGATCATAATATAATGATGTTTGTGCTAAAAATTTTTATTAGATAATTTTCTAAGAGTAATACTTCCATATTAAGTCTATGTGGATAAAATGAAGATAGAAACATACTCTTTTATATTTGGAAACCACGTAGATCAGCAGATGTTCTTATTAAGGTGATCGAGTATGACATTGAAGAGAAGTGTATTATCTCGAAAGATAGAAGTCACCACCCTACAATAGACCTAATCACTTGAATAAGGACTTTTAAGGATAATGGGTCTACATATGTACCAGAGATTCTTCCCCTACTTCATATGAAAAAGTAAAGTAGGGTTTATTTTAAATTGGTTTCATTAAGTTCCCTACAGGAGCAAGACCCTATAGTTAATTACATTATAAGAAAGGGGATTCCTTAAGAATACTCTCGATTAAGGTAAATGATCGTTGTCTCCAAAGATTTTAAAAGGGTTGGACTATCAATCAATTGGTTTATTTTTAGAAAGTTAAGTGAGATCGATCAAGAAGAGGGAGTTCTTATGAAGCCAAATGAAAATAAGTAGGGGATGCTTAAATTACTAGGAAGCCTAGTAAGCATCCCAAACTACCCTATGGTTGGGCTTTACATTTTTGAAATTGAATTAGTTTGTTTGAGTTGAATTTTTATTAGAATGCTAGGGCTTACAATTTCACGATACAAGATCATGAAAATGCATAAGAGGTGAAGATTTATACTTATAGCTCACAAATGGGAGAAGCAACCTCATACCCTAAATCTAAGGAGCTTTGGAGAGGGACAAAAGCATGACCAAAATTTAAGGCAAAGATGGGTATTTGGTTTACCTCCACAAGATAGGATAAACCACCCACTGTTGGACTTACAACCACCTGGGGGTGATTGCCAACTAACTCCTCCTACAATTTTAAATTCATGTAGGCAAGTTATATGCTTTATGCAAGATAGCTAGGTTGTTATTTATTTTTAGAAAGAGACTGAGTCCTTAAACTCACTCTCTAAGAGACTAGATCATGTAAGGGCATGAAAAATGACCTAGATCTAATGCAAATCATATTACATTTTATTTTTATTTTTGGACAATCATTTCACTCAGCTTATAGGATTCATATGCATAATGCATGAGAAATAAGATTATGGGCCAAAATCAGTAAAAAGGATGAGGTGTGTTTCTACCATGGCTCTCAAAGGTCAAGCCAAGTTCTCTATCAAAGGTGAAAGCCCTCCAATCAAGAATAAAACAATATGCTCCTATGCATGATGTTAGAAAAGAAATACTTATCCAGCTAAGGGGTTGCTAATCCTTTTATCATAATTTTAAACTTAGGCTTTAAGTGAGGTTATCAGTCCTTTAATTTTAATTTTGAGTTGTTTAATTTGGTAAAAGATTTATTTTTTTTAAGAGCCTAATCATCATCCAGACCATACATCAAGTAAGGAAGAAACTAAGAAAAGGATGCCATCTTAATGCACAAGCTAAGAAAAACATCAAACATTCTATAAAGCTAACGCAAAAGAATAAAAGCCCATTTGTGGTCGGGCTCCACCGCACAAACCCAAAAAAAAATTATGATAGCTGAGCTCTACCCTTATACAATCCAGATTATAATTGAATTAAATACAATTAAGCAAGGAATTCATGTTATGGGGGTCTTCATTTTTTTCTTTTCTTCTTTCTTCTTTCTTCTTTGGTTCCTTCTTTTGGATGATTGGAAGGTGGATGTTTCAAAGGCTTACATGGTATATAAGATGAGATCTTATGACTAATGCTCATCCTAATCTCCCATAATAATCATTCCAAAATTCTAATTGCAAAATTACATGAAAAAGAAAAGCAAATCTAACACCAATAAAATAGAGATTAGCTAAACAAACCATACAAATCCCAAGCATGTATATTGGACTTAGCACCCCACACATGGGTTAACCAAGTCCGCCTAGCCTATTAGATTATGCTTAAGGGTATAAGCACTTGCACAACAAAAATATTTATATTTTTATTTATTACACCTTAAGCACAATCTAAGATTAGACTAAGATCGCCCTACCATTCATTCTACGCATATTCACACTAATATCCAGACCAGAAATAATACATCACAAAATAAAAGCAAACATCAAGCCATGCACCACCCTAACCTAAAGCTAGAAGTGGTGACTTAATATAATGTGTGTGCTTTAAAAGGTTTGTGTGGTATGCTTAGTTAGGCTTTAAAGTTTAGATTTCCAATGTATGAAAGTGTTCAACTTATAGGGTGGTTTCATTTAAGTGCTTAGTTGATTTGGGTTGATTTTATTTTGTATTTTGATTTGGTTTAACTAAATCTTACAATTAATTACTAAGTTGTAAAGAGAGGGAAAAGAGAAGAGAACTTCTCTTTCCTTCCCTACCCTAAGTAATTTCTAAAGTGGACTCATATTTGATTTTTTTTTGGTGAATGTCTTATTATGGGTTTTAATTAATCCTAAGTTCAGATAAACTCTTAACAAACCCATTCAAAAGGAAAGGGCATTTTAAGATTAAGTAAAGTGAATTAATATCACAAAATACACATCATTTTATTTCGACGGACTTCAGATGCAACAACACGTAAATCGAAGCTGAAATGCATTGGACATCATTGAAATGACCTCCAATCAATGAATGAACTTTGCTATCTTATTTGGAACATTGAAATTGATCAGAGTATACATCTTGCACAATCTGATGGTCGAACGATCAAGAAGGAGGGCCATCGATCGCCATCACGTATATTGGAGTCAAAATTCACGATGATGCCCAAACGATCTATGTTCGTGAAATTGATCATGTTGTTAGCTTTGAAACATCGAAACCTATCAAACGAGGTCAACACCTTGTCAAGATTTCAGAGAAGGATGCAGAGGCTTGGTTTGTGTGCCTGCCATTGCACCTCATCTAGACAGTCACTGCTTCGGAGGATCACTGCTTCTTCTCTCACTATGGTATTGATTTGGATGGGCTTGCACGAGCTGTTATTAATTTCCCTAATGGAGGAGGAGGGAGCACTATCACTCAATAGCTTGTGAAGATAGTATTTCTGACAAGCGAGCATAAAATTTTAAGAAAGTTTATTGAGAGACTGTTATCTCTCATGGTAGAGAAGAGAATATCAAAATGGAAAATATTGTATTCAGAGTTAGCCTCTTAGTTTTACTTTGGAAAGAGGCCTTCTTCTCTTTCTGTGGGGGAATCTGCAATGCTCGTTGGAATTCTGCCTGACTCTGAGTTACTAAATACTTTGAAATACTCGAGAAGATCCAAGTCATCCCAGGTCAAGGTTTTAAGGAGGATGGTTTCAGCTAGGAATCTTGAGATGGAAAAATCCCTCCAGATTGTAAGAGAATCTTTCTACTTGTGTTCTGAAAATAAGTATTTGAAGACCTTATTATGCTTAGTAGAGCTAACAAGTAGAAGATCACGATCGTAGTGTCACAAGACACTAATCGTTATACTTAGTAGAGCTGACAGGAAGGTCAAATAGCCCCCATCGCCCTACATGGGGATGATGGATCGCCAAATTTTATTTCAAACACCTATGTATATGCTTAGTATATTAAATCTTTGTACTTGCTTCTTCAATACAATTATAAATATTTGCTAGATATAAGTATTATTGCATGTTGCTTCAGCATGACGAGTAAACCAGGATATCTCTTATGCAGATATTGAAGACCTATGCACACTTTTTTAAGCATGGTGGGTTTAGAAGACTCCCTAAGCCGCAGTGTCACAAGACACTGACTATGCATGTTTTAAGCATGATAAGGCTCTAGATCCCACGACTACATGGGAATGACATTAGGAGGCTGCTGAATTTCATTCCAAACACTTGTGTATATGCTTGCTTAGTAGATTAAATTTCTGTACTTACTACTTCAATATAATTGCAAAAATTACTAGATATAAGTACTATCGCTTCAAAGATGAAGAAAACTAAGATACATTTTATGCATATATTGAAGGCCTATGCATGCTTTTTAAGCGTGGTAGATTCAGAAAACTCTCCAAGCCGTAGTGTCACAAGAATGACTATGCACGCTTTAAGCATGGAAGGAATAGCACTCAGCTCTATGCAGGACGTCGAGACTGCCAAATTTTAGTAAATATGCTTGCAAAGGAATTTATGAAAGAACTTATTCTTAAATCAATCACATAATAAAATAATAATGATAGACTTAAAATGAAACATTTACATGCAAATAAAAAAAATGAAATGAATTTCTATATACAACACATATTATATCAATTGAATTACAATAGTTTAGAATTGACATATAATGAAGTACAAAACTCAATGACAGAGGACTTTATGGCTCATTAATGAGCACGAGTAGAACTTGTAGTGGACTTAAGAGTGAGTCTTCTAATCAGAACAAAGCTCTCACAAACTCATAGTAAATCCAATGGTTGCTTATGAGCATGAATTGATTTTTTTAAAGAAACACTTGGATTATTATATCTTACTTTTTGAAGCACATGAAATTTGAAGTATGTCGCAATACTTGCTTCCAAATTGAAGCTTAACATAAAATGAAATTCACAAGGAATCCATAATAAGGCTAAGTAGCTTGGTAGTAAGCATAATACAAAGTTTCTTAATGATTGATTCGATTGCATGGCGACTTGCATTAGACAAATTTAAGTGAATCAAAAGAAACATATATGTGATTTGTAATAATCTCGTTGGTTCATTTGTGAACTAAATCATACATCAAACATGATGAGTTTATAAAGACTTGAAAGCTTGCTAAAGAGCATGTACAGAGCCTTTCAATAATCACTTGAGTTGCACTACGTGATTTATATTGGATGAATAAAAAACCGGCTTAACAAATCTGAGTGGAATTTACAACAACCTTACAAGCTCATCGACAAACACGAGCTAAGTCCTATTAAAGTTTGAGAATTTAATGAATTCAAAACCAAATGCAAAATAAATAGTATTACTTTAACTGAGGATAAGAGTCAAAATACCACGCAGGATTAACACATCATACAAGTGAACACAAGATGATTAATTAATGCATGAATTATGAGCTTCCTTCAATAAAAAAAAAGTTAGAAAATTTTCATTCTAATTGTAACTTTAAAATCAATAATTTTATTAATTGGATGAAATTATTTTAAAAAGCACTGCATGTGCTTGGAAGGGATTTAGAGTGTAAATTTTAAATATTTGAAAAGGTTGCACATGCAAAGTTCAAATTAAATAAAACTACAAAATTAATCTCATAATTTAGAGATAAAATTATTTAAAATTCTTAAATATCCGCATGTGCTCCGACACTATGATGAATGCATGAATATAGTGTCTATGGATGTTGCGCGGATTGATTCTCTGTTGGGTATGCTGGTTGGGTCTGGGTTAACAAAATCTAATGATGTTGTTATAGCTTTCTCCACTTGAGAAAATCTCACAGAAGCTAATTCTATCATATGACAGTATAACAACTATCTTTTAATTTCTCAATGATGGTTGAGTTGATTGAAAATATCAATCGATGGGTCATTATTATTAAAATATCTAAGATTTTTATATTCAATAATCTCAAATTTAAAATTCTCAAAATATAAATCTAGATCTAATCCACTATTATTAAATTAATAGAGTGGATAAGATCTAGAACAACAAATTAAACGATCAAGTTGACTTATACACTATAATGATGACTTAGTTGATTGAAGATATCAACTAGAGGGTGTCATCAATATCAAAATATCTAAGATATTTATCTCCAATAATAAAATTCAAAAATCTTAAAATATAAACCTATATCTGATCTTCTATTATTAAATTAATTAAGTCTATAAGATCTAGAATAACAGAATGAATGATCAACACATTGATGATAGCTGTGTTGAATGAAGATTTCAACCTGAGGGGATACATACCGTCAAAATGTGCTTGCAAGCTCAAATCAAATTAATCAAAATCAAGTAATAAAATTAAATAAATTACTAAGTGTTAAACACTTAAATGAAATTCAATCTTTAAAAACTTAAAAATAATACATTCACCTTAACCGCTTTGGAGGAAGCCAGCTAGGAGTTGCCATACACAACCATATTCTCTCAATCAATCTGATGATGATGGCCATCTATCTGTGTATTTAGCCAAGAGGCTCTATATATGATGCGGTTATGACCGTAATTGACGTGGTTCAAAATGACACCATTATATTTCTATCACGATAGTAACTATATGTTCCTCAATGGATTCGCTTTGAATTGTGAATCATATGGTGCACTTGATAGGGCAAAAGCCTGTTAGCTAAGGTAGAGCTGTCTCCTTAGACAAACCCCAAGTCTTTTTTCTTGGACGATGCAAACCTATGGTCACAAAGATCCTTTGGTCGTGGTCGACTACCTCCTACTAAGTAGACTAGAACATAATGACAACCATGGGATCTTGATTCGTGTCATCATTCCCCCAACCATCCGCAAGTTATCAATGGTGAATTTCAAAATATAATTTCAAAACTCCATTACTACTATATGCTCGTATTAGCAACTCATTAACCTTAATTGAAAGTGCTCTCTATTGGGAGTAATTATAGGTGTTGCATAGAAACTTGGAACCATATCTAATGTCCTCACAAAATGAGGGCAAAATCTTTAGGTAGTGTCTTATCCACTGTTCCATCTGCCATCTAAAGTTTGACGATATTAATCTACTCTCCTAATCGAGAGGTTGGTGAAATTTTAGAGCCCACATAATGGCAAGCCGTTTCGCTCCCCTTTGGTGTTTCGCCCACATAGTCGAGTGACTCACTCTCTCCCATCTCTCTCTCTCATCCGAGGTGAGCCAAGCTATATCCAAACTTATGCAGCTCCTCTCCAGAAACTAAGTGCTCACTTTCTTCCTCCTTCACTGCCTCGAGTGGCACAAGAGATCCCAACAATAGAAAATTGAGTGATCTCCCTTCGTCTCCCATTTCATCCATCCCAAACAGCAGTTGAGCTCTTCTTTTCCTTCCTGTTCTCTCCAACACAGTAAGATCAACCTCTTCTCTCCACTACTTGATATAATAGTCTCCCATCCAATCTATGCTCCAAATCCATCACTCACACTCCCTCTCTGTCTTTAATTTACAAAAAAAAAATAAAGAAAGAGAAAGAGATGAGATAAGAAAGAGAGCAAAAAATCCAAAAAAAAAGGCTTTGCAAATTTCATCATTGATCCTCATTGATTTTGTGATTGTGCCATTTGCATTATATAAATATGTGAATGTACAAAAATATAGTGTATTTTATTTCATGCAGGTGATTGAAGGCCTATGCACGTCTCTTTAGATAGGTTGGTTGGAGGATTTACAGTCGTGGTGTTACAAAACACCACCCATGCATCTTTTAGATGGATGACTGTTTTTGGTAGAATTCTCCAACTAGGGAGGTGTTGTTAAAATTTTGTCAAAATATGACCAACAATGGACAATAAAAGATACTTGAAATCTAAATTGAAGTCAAAATTGATATTAAATTAAAAATGAAAACTCTAAAATGAAGAATGAACTTGCAAAAAATTATATTATAATAAAATTTAAATGAAATTTGTATGACATGAGAGCTTTAATTTAAACTTGATAACTTGCTTATGAGCAAGAATGAGATAAAGTTGCTCATTAAAAAGCATGAATAAAAGTCAAACAAATGTGAATTGATAGAGCCTTGAGAATTCTTCTAATGTAAGAGCATCATTTGAATATATGCTTGCAAGCAACAACAAAATTAACAACTCACTAATAAGCATAATTGACATGTTCTGATAAATCTTTGAACTATACTATATTGTGCCCCTAAGTCATTAGGAAAATTTGGGTTCGATATAAGTAAGACTTGAAACTCATTTAAAACATAAAAGACTTGCATCAAACCTAAAGATCCTTTATGAAAAGAACAAAACTTAAGCTTAGCTTGAAGGTGAACTTATATAACATTTTGATAACTCACCTAAGAGAGGACAAAATTTGGCAACCGCTAACAAGCATGAATGCAACTTCTTGAATATTTGATTGTTTGACAATCTATATTGATGATTAAGGGAACCTTAAATGACCATGAAGTGAGGTTATCAAACCTAAAGCCCAATATAATAAATGCACATTCATATCAAGCTGCTTTTAAGATACTTGCAGATACTCCAAAGCAACTATAAATACAAGTCTATCACACCAAGATGCATGTAAATAGGAGATGAGTCTTACATGCATTATGAAGCCAATACACTCAAGTAAAATGCCTGAAAATGCATGTAAGAAGCTTATTGAAATGAAGTTTACATGCATCTCGATGTAAGCTTCATGTAGATTAAGCTAAAATATGCCTGAGTGGTCAACTATGCTCAAATGAAATTAAAATGTATACACATTATGAGGGAGTCATAGATTTGTTTTAATCACTACCTCAAGATTTATGCAAATAATAAGATGAATCATGGATGCATATCATGAGATGAAATAAATTTGAATATATTACCTCGAGATGTGTGCATATCTAAATAAACTTAAAGTCTATTATGTCTAGTAAAATGTGCAAATTTCATAAATTGCACAAATAAATTCAATAGGACCACTTTATCTATATGGAAAGTTATTAGTCCCACTTAACCAATCTAATCCTCCTCCTATTAGGATCGAGTTGACAAGATTGGTTGTAAATCAAATGTTCAATTATTAAAGGGTGATTTGATTTTCACATTTTGCATATGATCATCAAAAGTCTTAATAGAGAAATTTCTTATTTAAAATCCTAAGCTCTCTATTTTGATATAAAAATATAATCACAAGTTTTAACTATACCATTCTCTCTAAATAAGTAAGTTGAGTTGAGAAGATATATTCCCCAATGATGGTGAGTTGATTGAAGATATCAAAGGGTCACTATTATCAAAATATCTAAGATATTTATATTCAATATTCTCAAATTTAAAATTCTTAAAATATAGATCTAGATCTGAACCTTTATTACTAAATTACTAAAGTCGACATGATCCAAATAATAAATTAAATAGTTAAGAGACTTATTTACCGATGATGGTTGTGTTGAATGAAGATTTCAACTAGAGGGGATACTACCATTAAAATATGATTATAATTTCAGAGCAAGTTAATCTAAATCATGTATCAATCCAATTGTTAAATTTAAAAGTTATTAAATCATAAATGTTCAACTAAATTCAAAATGTAAAACTTAAAATAAACTCCACTCAACCCACCTTCCGTAATTGTTTATTGAAGGTGACAAATTAAGAAAATTCTAGCTCACAAAGGAGCCAATGTCAAGTCAAGTGTATTTCTATGTTCACTCTTAATCAATCTCATGCCAGTAAGGATGTGGCCCGTGTCCTCTATCCGTGTGGTTTGGCTAGAAGGCTCCACATATGATGCGGTTATGACCAAAGTCCTCGATAGGTGGTTTTGCCATAAAATGATACTATCATATTACGATCATGACCCATTGATTCTCCCAATGGTTTTGCCTTTGAGTTGTGAATTATAGGATGCACATGATAGGTTTCATATGTTAGCTAAGGTGGACTTAAGTATGCCTCCTTAGATAAACACCACCCCATGTCAACAAGGTTTTCTTGGACGACGAACCCATGGTTGTTGATAAAGATCCTTTGGTCATGTTGGATCAATTACCTTCTCTAACTAAGTAGACTAGGGACCATGGCAGCCCGAGATGATTAAACCATGGGATCTTGATTGGGTGCATCATCATTCCCCTAACCATCCTCTTTTAAGTTTAAATGATGAATTTCATAAATTCATAATTTTATACTCCACATGATGCTACTAAACGTTACTCGTTTAGTGATCTAATGACTAGCCTTAATCAAAAGTTCTCTCTCAGCATTGGGAGGGGTAATTAACTTTAGGTGCTTGCGCCTATAGGAAACCTGGAACCAGATCTGAAGTCCTCGCAAAATGAAGGTGAAATCTCTAGGTAGTGTCTTATCTACTATTCCATTTGTCTTCTAAAAATTTGATTGACATAAACCATACTCTCTTCATTGAGAGGTCGGTAAAAAATTTTTGGAGCCCAAAGGTGGAAGCTCTAAAAATATATGCTATCCGGGTGCCTCTCCAAATCTCACCCTTTATACTTTATTTCATATAATTCATCACATTGATATTGTCCCCTTCCACAATGATGCCCATGGTTCTATGGCATGCCTTAGGTGGAGCATTGCTTGGAGTTCCACAAATGTGTTATCCCAATGCAGGAGATTATGTCCCACAACCTTGATGAATCTACCACTGTTGTCCCGGATAACAATACCAATAACACCAGCCCCAGACGGGAGTAGAGAGGGGGAGGGGACATCAAGTTATAGGAAGGAACAACCTCTGAGGCCGGGTAATGTCATAGTGCTTTTAGAAGGGAAAAGAGACCGAGTTTGTGATAGTTTTCACAGTATTGACAACAATAATCTTCAGGGTCTTATGTGGTCAGCCAAAGGTCTTTGCATTTATGGTTTTCCAAACATGATATATCATCAAGCAATATAATATAACCCATGCAAGGTCTTACTTTTTCACTTTGGAGAGGGCACAAAGCAACTCCACCATGTTAGAGAAAGAAGGGATGGAGAAGCTCCAACTAGCCAAGATTTGGTGGATACTAGCCATAAGAGAACAATGCACAACCACATGCTCAAAATCCACTTCTTGGTTGCATCCCCACGGGCATTCAGGAGTATCTTTGAGGCCTCTATTCTTCAGCCAACTATTAGTTTGCAAAGCTTTCTTTATTAACCTCCACCAAAACATTTTGATTATTGGTTGCTGCTTGAGGTGGGATAGCCATCTGAATCAATCCACATTAGCTTGGAATTGGGCCTCATAAGCCATAAAAGTAATGGATTTACCAAGAGGAAGCTTCAACAATTTAAGCCGGTCTCTCTACAAGTCTCCATGAATCCGAACAGTAGCTATCAACCCTCTCAATTCAGTGCCAAACTGCTGCTCCAACCGCACCATGTCCTATTGTCCATTTTCAACAATCAGTTCATTGAGGTTTAGATTATCAATGTTCTCCATATTGTTGAAAGTGGGCCATTTAGCCAAGGGAATGTCACAACCTAAGCATGATTAAGCATGTCGATCAACTCCCCGCTTGCCACTTTCCGATAATGTGAGATAAGTTAAGCATCTAAGCATCTGTCTTCTCTAGCAATCCAAGCCGTATTTCTCCTTAGACATCGATGCAATAGTGTGTTTGGTTTTAAGAGGAACTCCCAAGCAAACCTAACCCGGAGTAGACCCATCCATTGGGCAGTAGCATGAAACCCAAGCCCTCCCAACCAAAATGGTTGGCAGATTTCCTTCCAGGTGATATAATGGATGCTGTGTTAAAGGAAACCTCTTCCCATTCATTCAATTTCAGTGAGGACATTCTTAGGAACCATAGTGTGGGTGATTTGGTTGGTAGAGGTGGCAAGGAGGGAAGCATTAATTAGTGTAGCCTGACCGACCATAGATAGGAATCAGACTCCCAAAGAGGAAATTCTACTTTGAGCTCTTTAGATCAAATTGGTAAAGTCCCTCTTGGTTAGTCTACTTATAGCTAGTTTGATGGCCAAATAATCAAGCTCTTTGACCTTGTGAAACCCCACCATTTGAGCAATTCGGTTAGCTTTCCAACTGCATCTAGCTTTGCTAAAGAGGATGGCACATTTGGCTGCATTCACCCTTTATCCAGTCCAATTGCAATACATTTTCAGAATGTCAGTGATCTATTTAACATGACCAACCAAGGCTTTAGAGGTAATGAGAATGTCATTGCATGAAGATGTGAAATGTATTCCCCATTTGCAATAGCCACTCTTAGATCCTCCCCATATTATTTGAAGGCCATGAGAGAAGCTTCGAGCATAGAATGAAGAGATATGGAGATAATGACCATCCTTATCGAAACCCACATTGGGCTTGGATCCACTATGATCTACTTTCATTAAGAAGAAGAGAAAATGTTGGGAGGGTAACACATTGGAGAATCCAATTATTGAACTTCTGAGGGAGGCCAAACTTCGAAACCAAGGCTAGAGTGTCCCAACTCATGATCATAGTTTGTTCCATATCCACTTTGAAGGCCATAAACCCTTCCATTGAGGTGGAATGCTAAAATTTATTAATGAGCTTTCGAGCTATTAAGCAGTGTTGTGAAATGGATTGATGTGGAACAAAGGCTCTTTACTCTTCAAAGAATGAGATTTGGGAGGTTTTGATTCTCGGACTCTTGGCAATGACCTTATAGATGGTCTTACATAAGCTGATAGGATAGGACTTTGTAGGGCAATCAGCACCAGCAGTCTTAAGAGTAAGCACAATAAGGTTTTATTTCCATGTTGAAGGCATTTCCCCTGTGCTGAAGAACTCCTTCACGGCTTCACAAACATCCTGCCTAATGATTCTCCAAAAGTTTTTATAGAAAGATACGATGACCCATCGATACCTGGAGCTCGGTTAGTACCCATAGATCGGATAACCTCCCAAATTTCCTGCTCCCCAACGTTAGCCTCCAAGAGTTTACCAATATCATTTGCAATATGCGGGCTTTCAGCAAAGGATGGCCATCCCACCATGGAGATTTCGGTGGCGCTCCATTTTTTCTTGAAGAATTCTAGAATCAAAATGAATAGCATCGTGATCATAGAGAACTATCCATCAACAAGTTTAACTCCATATATTATGTTGCTTCTACATCTAGAGGCAACTATGTAAAAGAAATGTTAGCATCACCATTTTCCAGCCATCGCAATTTTCACTCTTTGATTTCAACAGGTATTGAGCTGAGCAAAGGTGGAATTTAGTTCGTTAACCTTCTGGTAGAGTTCAGCCTCTTCAGTCACCGAAAGTACTACTAGGGAGCAATCAATATGTTGTAACTCATTGATTCTGTCTTCTAACTTCAGTTTGTTGTCTTCCAACTCCTTCTGTCGATTCTTACACAAGTAAAAGAAGTTCTTCAATGTGCGGCTGTATTTTAGATTCAAGATTTTAGCTTTGGATCCAAGAACCTATTTATTCTAACACTTCCACACAAGCTTCCAAGCCATTGGGTATGAGAGTCAAGTGTCTTCAAATCAGATCCATCTCTGCCTTTTGTACACAGAGGGCTGAACAACATGCAGGAGGATGGGACAATGATCAGAAGCAATCCAAGTTAGATGCATAATCTTTGTTGTTGGGAGCAGATTATATGCTGCAGAATTGATGAGGAAACGATCTAGCCGAACTTGTATTCTAATCCTCTTCTCTTTATTATTAGTCCAATTGTATCTTGGGCCCATAAAATCAAGGCCATGTTAGTTGTTCTTTAGCATAAATTCCTCCAATTCATGGACAGCTAGAGAGTAGCTGAATGTTTAACCTCCTTTCTTGTCATTTCCACTAGTAATGCAGTTGAAATGCCCACCAACTATAGTAGGTAGTCTCTCTTCCAAAAGAGGGGAGAGTTGACTTTGAAGGGCTCTTCTAGCATGATAGTCGTTGTTGGCATATACAACAACAATAATCTATATACTTTTATTAGGGAGACAAGCTTTGTCAATGATGATGCATATAGAGCTATAGGATAGAGATCAAATTTTTCCTCCGGAGGAATAGAACACCACCGAATTTACATTAGGCGGATGATGAATGAAGTCCCAATTCATCCCAAATACATATGAATCAAATCAAAATAATAGAGCATGCTAAAGAAAGCATTGTGTGACCAGTGTATGTGAAGAAAAGGTAAGAACTAAGCCCAAACAATGGTTTGAATTCAAACTTAATCAAAACAATTTCATTAGCATTGAATTTCAATAAATAATCAACAAATACATAAGAGAATAATTTTATTTAAACTGTACTTTCAGGTATATTAATTTCTCCCAAAATAAGTATCAATAACTTTTTTCAATTATGAGAAAATAAAGTAAATTTTTTTTTTAAATGAATATTACCCTCCCTCTTAGAAGTGCAAATGAGTCAAATCAAGCTCTAGTTAAGGTTAACTTGAGCTCAGCTCACCTATTTAATGACCAACGACTCAAACTCAAGCAATCGAGCTCATATGATGAGTTCGAGATCACTCACCTAAAAGATAGAAAGAAGCTTGAGTTAGAGGTAACTTGAGCTCAACTCACCTACTTGATGTCCTACTCAAACTCAAGCTCAAGCTCGAGATTAGCTTTCCTAAGAGATGATAGCTTGAGCTCGACTCATGAACTCGAGCTAAAAATCACAATAGAAATCTAGTGGAGTAGAATGGGAACTTGCTAGAGATGGATTTGAATTTGGCTTGCAAAAAAATATGATGATGACACTAATAGTGTTGTGGGAAGTCACAACAGTAGCTTGCTATAACATGTGACTACAATAGCCCTAGTGGGAGACTGCTTGAGAAGACATTGATGGCTTTACCATTAGAAAAAGCATGAAAACGTCTAATATCCCTCGAAGAAGAAAAGAAGCTCATGAATTGGATTTGATTCATATAGAAAATTAAAAAATTATGATATCTAATCTAGCGAGCTTGCAACCCAGTGAGCCAGAAATTGTTTTGCTTGTGTGTGTGTGTGTGTATATATATATATATATATATATATATATATATATATATATATATATATATATATATATATATATATATATATATAATTTATAGAAGCTAAATATCTTATATAAAGAATATGTTGTGAAGAAGATCAAAGAGATTGAGAATTTAGGCTTTAAATTTTGTTATTCAAGTTTGAGTCGCATTAGAAATACTATAGCTGTGACTATAAATAAAAATTTAAAGATAATGTTGTAAAAATTGTTAGAATAGAATATAAAATTATAGAATTAAAGATTATTATTGATGCTAAGATTATTAATATTATAAGTATTTATATCCCTCAAATAGGTTAGGATGTATGCTCGAAAAAAAAATTTATAATGACCTAAAAGGATTAATACAAATAGTACCTCTTAAAAAAAATTTATTATTGAGATTTAAATGAACATATTGGTAAAGTGATATAAGATTTTAAAATCATTCATGATGACTAGCTATAAGTTTGTAATGACTAATAAAGAAGGTAGAACTATGTTGAGTTTTTTTTTTTTTTATGATTTATTAATCTTTTTAGCATATTATCACTCATAGGAATGGACCTAATAAAATAGAAATAGATTATTTTTTAATAAAAAATAGATCGTTTAAATTTTAAAGATGTCAAGGTCATTCTAAATGAAAGTTTACCCACCCATCATTGACTATTAGTTTTAGATTTTACGAAAAACTGTTGGAGGATAAAAAGTAAATCAAAATGTTTCCTTAATAGTAGATGGAGGTGTTTAAAAATTCTAGTAAAAGTATTTTCAAAAGAAAGCTATAAGATTTTAGTGTTTGAGATATTCATGAGAAAGTTAATGTTATGTAAAAATAAAAGAAAGTGGCAGGTGAGATTAAACAAGTTACCAAAATGTACTTGAAGAGTAAAAAAGCTCTATTAGTAAAAATAATTACTAATGGAGTCAAAATGTGAAAAAAGATAAAAAATAAAAAAATAATTATAAAATTGATTTAAATGTAAAATCTTGGAGAATTAAGAAAGATATATAAAGTTGCTCATAGATATTTAAAGAAAGTTATATGTAATGCAATGAATTTAAGTTTTAGTGATTTACATAATAGATTGGATGCTAAAGAAACAAAATATGCATGTATTAATAAGTCAAGCAAAAAAAGATAGAAGAGTAAAATTTGAGTGATTTATATATTAAAAAAAGATAAAAAAGTGCTTTTCTTAGAATATGATATTCAACATAGGCAAATGATATATTTTGATAAAATTTTTTGTGAAAGTTGTGAGAAAGTGTTCTTAGTAACCTAAATGAAAAAAAAAAAAAATTTACTTTTATTATTATATTAGTAAAACTAAAGTTGAAGAGATTTAAAAAAATTAAGTGTGAAAAGCATTAGGGCAAGATAATATTTTAATTGAAGTGTATAAATGCTTAGGAGATTGAAGAATATCTTGGCTTACTAATTTTGTTAATATTATTTTAAAGACTAAAAGGATGTTAGATGAGTTGAGAAAGAGTTTGTTAAAAAAAAAAAAAAAAAAAACTTTTGAGAGTTCTAGAAAAAAATGAGTTAATATTGCTTATGTTCATGCAGGAGTTAATATTGCCCACCACTGAATTATTTTATATAATTATAAATGTAGTTGATATTTTTACTCATTATTTGCTAAAAAAAAAAAAACAAACAGTTCCCCACATTCTGATTTCCCTCTCAGTCTCTCTGTCTCAGCCCATTATAAATCACTTCTCTCTCTCTATTATTGAGCTATTTAAATTTTGTTTTTACCTTTTAATTATTTATACTTATTTTATGAAAATGATGAAAATTTAGTTACAATAGGCTCTATGAATTTTTTTAAGTAGAATGTACTTGCTTTTTTTTTTAAATTGACAAGATCTTCTCTTTAATTTGAAAATGTCAGAGATTTATTAAATCTTACAATTTTTAAAAATTAGTAAAAAAATAATTTTTCAAGATAATATTTAATGAAATTAATGTAATATTTCAAAAGAAAAAAAATTACAGTTAAAGTATTCTGACAAAAATTTGATAAATTTATAAATTTACTTTAATATAAGTGTAATACATAAATACTTAATTAATTTTTATTTTATATTTTATTTTAGAATAAATTAAAGATTTTTTAAATTCATCGTAATTAATTTTTCACACGTCTCCTCCCTCATTTTCTCCTTTAAAAATGATCACCTCATCATTTATTTAAAATCATCATCCGAAATTTATTATAAATATAAGGTCCCAAAGCAGAAACTTTCTAATTCATTTTATAATTATATCACCTAAAACAATCAATTTATTATTTAAGATGAATCTAAAGTCATATATGCAATTTAAGGCTTGCTTCATTTAATGCAGATTTGATTAATTTATATCTTCTTTTCTCTTAGAAATTTGCCAAAAGTTGCTCTTTATCTGAATTTAGCTCCAACTATCATTTTTTTTTTTTTAACTACCCTCCTTATATTTGAGATGTCACATAGAGACTCTACACATCTAAAGAAGCTAATTATAGAGTTTATATATAAATTTTAATACTAAAAAAATTATTTCAAATGAAATTATCAGAGAATGTGGATGAAAGAGAACCCAAGTTCGATCTTATAAATAAGTGATCAACTTATTTTCAGCCCAAAAGTTCAAGCTTGTGTGTGAGGGCTATCACTTAGTATTTTATATCATGTTTTCAAATATTCAATTTGAGACTATGTCCAATATTTTTGCATGTTTTAGCAAATTAGCTAATCAATGAGAGTTCTTCATATAATCTATCACTCGACTTCAAATATAAGGTTTTGGGGCTCATCAAATATCATATGCCAACCATAAGGCTCTTGGCCTCACTCAATCATAGTAGAAAATGCTAAAGTCTCATCAAAGCCATGAACTGTATGAACCTCTTAATTCAAATTCAATCATCAGTTTTGATGTCATTTATTAGAGAGTCTAGATCAAGTAAGATAAAAGTTAGACATTTTATGCAAGCAGTGAAGCTTTTTTTTTTTTTACTCCAATTGCTAAGTAAATGATGAGTTTCTCTTATTAAAGCTTTATTGTGTCATTTTAATGCTCTCATGGTGCATAAATTACATTTTTTTATCATCATCATATATTATTTAACTTGATTTCTTTTATTAAGGTAATGTTTGGCAACAAGTAAGATTTAGTTAATTCTGTAAATTAGTATTTATTTAGTCTTGCATGCATCAAATCTTGAAAACTATTTGGCTTTATGGATATTCAATTTGAATAAAATCTAGTGAATTATTTGACAATTATTTCAAGATTGTGGATTTAAATATAGTAGAAAAGGAAGCATGTAGATTTTTTTAAATCTTACTTTACCTGAAATTTACCAAAGCAGGGATTTAACAGAAAATAAGAAAGTATTAGGATTAATTGGCATGACTAAATATAAGTTAACCTTGCAACCAAACAACATCTCCGTAAAAAAACGTAGAAAACAATTAGCTAAATTTAATCATAAAATCTTTAAATATTTGTAATAAGTTAACAAAATATGTAGCGAGAAAAGATCAAAAAAAATTATATTCAAATCTTTAAGAACTCACCAATTTCTGTAGTTAACGCGGTTAAGGTGGAATAGTAGAACTTTTGTGCCATCGATGAACCATGGTAGCAACGGATCCACTTTTGGGCTGTTCTCGGATTCTATAAAATAGTAGAATATTTGTGCACCGCTAACCTTATCGATTGTTACATACCTTCACACACATACACACACACACACATATATATATATATATATATATATATATATATATATATATATATATATATATATATATATATATATATATGAAAATTACAGTGGGGAAGTATGAAAATCTTGAAAAAGGTAAGTGGGCTTACCCTATTTCCAAGTAGAAAGAAAGTTTGCCTTCAAAGCTTGGAAGATGAGTAACGATATTCGCCAATTCGATAAAGCAAGACCATTCAAGAAGAGTGCAAAATAGAAACAGAAGTTGTTGATGACTTCTACCAAATTGAAGACATTGCTTGTTGGAGGAAAAAGAAGAAATCACGGGATGGGGGCTTCGGGGGAAAGAGAGTGATCGCAGGCTAGAGAGAGAGAGAGAGAGAGAGAGAGAGAGAGAGAGAGAGAGAGAGAGAGAGAGAGAGAGAGAGAGAGAGAGAGGAGGTAGAGGAGAAAGAAGTGGATTTCCTAAAAGAAAGTTTGAGAAGTTTGGATCATAGATTGAAAAAAAAAAATATCTATTATCTATTCTAAATTTTATTTTCTATTCAACATTATCATTAGACTCAAATCAATCAATAATCTATAATATATATATATTATTAAATTTCATTAACTTTTAAAAGTTTAAGCACTAATTAATGATATAAATTTTATAAAATTAATTAGACAACTTATAGAAGCTCTCTTGAAATTTAAGTGAATTTTTTAATTTTAAATTCAAAATCATCCATTATATACTAAATATCACCAAGCTGATCCTCCTTGAAAGTACTTACATTTTAAAACAAAGTTATGCATTGAAAATTTTTTAATTATTTTAAGATACTATAAATGATATAATTTAACAAAAAGATGAAAATATTTAATAAAAGTGATAATTAAGATAACTTTACATCAAAGGTTTTAGAGTTCTATAAGTAGCAAAGTTTGTTATAGAATCGTCATGATTTTACATCATATTTCATGTAAAATCATACTAATATGAAATTATGTCATAATTTATGGCAAAATCATACTAATATTGTTGAGTTTAAGAGAGATTTATGTTACTAAATTTTAAGAAACTTAAAAAGTTTTATTGTCCTCATAACAAATATATATATATATATATATATATATATATATATATATATATATATATATATATATATATATATTCATACAAATATATACCTTATGGTTGTAAATGATGGTGATGCTAATACATACCACAATTCTTATATTTATAGATCTAATATCTAAACTTCAATTTTACATATATAACATCTCAATTTTCAATATCACATCAAAATATCGCTATCACTCACTTTTTTAAAAGTGAAATGCACCTTTTAAGCATGACGGTGTATATAAGTAAATATCTAACTTTAGGTTAGAATTATGGATATTTAGTTGTATGAATCCTACTTATGTTGGGGAAAGCATCATCCCATTCGTTTTGATAACAATAAACATGGAAAGGCTTAAATGTAGAAATGTGCAAGCTTAAAATTTTGATAGTTCTATCCAAATAATAGACTGTATTTGTCATTTCCTTATTAGTGGTGGTGCTATAGCAACCCGAATTTCAGATGATGAGATGTGTGAAATCATTTTATCAATGACTAGATGATAGCCACTATCATGATTCAAGTAATATAAACAATGAAACATGAGATCATATACTATCTCGATAACACATAAACATTTGATCAATAATATGAACTATCAATTCATCTAAGTGAGACTTAGTTAACTAGACTAGCAATATCTCATCACCTAGATATTGGTGAGGACATCACTAGTTGTTATGATTTAATGGATAATGGTTTTAGCATGAATTCCAATACTGAAGATGAAGAATTTGACACGTATGTTGATGAGACAAATTATAATCTCATGAATAATGGACCTCAACTAATTTATGTTTCAATAATATTGAAACAACTAATGCTATGATATTAAATAACATTTTCATGCATGTAATCAAATTAGCACAAGAATGTGATAGAATTGATTCATGTGATCCTCTGATAAAAAATTTAGATTGATTAATAATAGAGTAATTCCAACCGGTCTTGAAATGGACATTATTTTTTCTTCAAAAGCTAATCTTTAATTTGTGATCATTAGTTGGTCTATAACAAACAAAATGGAATTCTAAAAAATACTTTGAATAAGACGAGGCTAATAGTATGTGATGCATAATGACCAAATACTTTATTAATTGCTTCTACATGTTTCTAAAATTCAAAAAATTTTGGTGTTTGGAGAATATCTAATATGGGTAGCCCACACTGCCTTCACCCTATTTTGAATACTAACCATCATAATTGTATCTCAAAATTCATTTGTCAATATATCATAACTATAATTAAATGGCATTTAGATATAAAGCTTGAAAAGATCATAGGATAGATGGAGTCTAGTTTAATATTAGAATATCATACAATAAATAAAGCATGGGATATTATATGCGAGGAAATTAAGTTTTATATTGAATTAAAATAGTTGGCTCGCAATGATTTCACTGTATGTTCTAAGCATTCAAGCCATGCATATGTATGTTTGTACATTTTGTAAGGACAAGACCTTTCAGCTTAAAACATTTAGGGGAACGCTTCTTTTAACAATCATATCGAAGTAAGTAATAGCTTATTCCTTTTAGCATTTACAATTGTTAGGAATGAAAACAATGATTTATGGATCTACTTTTGGAGAGTGAATAAGTTACAACTATTCAAGTAACAATTTTCATAGAACTTGAATGCATGTGAAAATTTTAAGAAATTCTTACTAGCCATGACTGCTCCAAACGTAGATGAGTTATGTGAGAAAATGTATAGCATAGGAAATAATGATGATGTTAATTAAGAGACACATCTTATCTCCTAAGAAGAATCTTATATTAATATAAGGTGGTGTACATGAATGTATCTGAAGAATTCATTCTATTATATTTCATTTTTATCAATGTAATGCTTAATTTTATTTAAATAATTGATAGTCAAAATATGTAGGTTGTATTGTGCATCAATATTTTCTTTAAGTTGAAAGGTGTATCGGAAAACTTTTTGAGCTAATTGAAATGAATAGATTCAGGGATGCATTTAAAAAGTAATAATATTTGAAAGGTGATTTGTTGACCTCCACATACATTCCATATGTCGATTCAAGCACAAAATTAATAATTTATGGACATGGTGCTATGTAAATCGAAGTCAAAAAGCCTTGATAATTAGCAAATTTGATTGAAATGACCTCTAATTGCAAAATGTACTTTGCCAACACATCGAGAATGTTAAAAATTGATCAAAATTTATATTTTTTTGCTATTCGAAATGATCGATGGAGAAGATGAGTCGCTATGTTTAGAATATTAGAGTTTAAAGGCATGAAGTCCATTTAATTCATGAAATTTTTCGAGTTGACATTACCATGTGGGCTCCGAAAGTTCGCACCCAACCTCTTGATGGAAACAAGAGTATAGATTTAAGAACAAAAATTTTCAAAATGAGATGATTGTTTGTAAATAAATAAGACAAGAGATTTCACTCCTTTGGTGAGGACTTTAAATATGATTCCGTGTTTCTATATGCACAAGCACCTATAGTTACTTACCTCCCCAATCAAGTGAGAGGGAACTTTGATATTAATCATAGTAGCTAATTGCTTAGATGCAAAGAACAATTATTTGAAATTTAATGAAATTCATCATTTTCTTTATGCTTGGAGCATATAGATGGAAGAATGATGATGCGCCCAATCAAGATCTCATGGTTCCATCATCTCGAGCTGTCATGATTCTTGGTCCACTTAATCGTGAGGTGTGATCTAATAGAAAGATTCTTGTCAAAATATGGTTGCCAAGGAGACCTTGTGACTAGGATATTTGTCAAAGGGGACAATCTTGAGTCACTATAAATTTAATGCTTTATGAAGTATACCATATGATCCACAACTCAAAGGGGTAGAAAACTATTGGGGAATATACAGGCTACAATTGTGACTATAATTTAGTGGAGCCTACTGGCCAAACCATCCGATCAAAAGACTTTGGTCATAACCGCTTCATATGTGGAACTTATTGGCCAAACCACGCGGACAGAGGAAACGGGCCACATACTTACTGGTGTAGAACATTTTGAGTGCGAATATAGCAGTATACATAATATTATCAATTCTTTATGAGCTTTAACATTAAATTTTTCACTAACAAATAATTATGGATGTAATGGATGAGTTTGTTATTATTATTTTTTGTGATGAATTTTTTATTTAATCGATTATCTTTACTATTGCTATTATTATTTTTAAATTTCATTGTATATTTGATGGTCGATGGAAATTTGACTTATAATGACTTAACATTGAAGATTCATAAAATTTTTGATAATAATAAACCCCTCCGGTTGATATTCTCAATCAATACAGCCATCATCGAGGTAAACCACGTCAACTTTGCTCTTTTGTTAGCAGAGGATCAGGTCTATAACTTGCATGTAGAATTTTAAATTTGAGATACAATAATTTAAAAATCTAAATAATAGTAATCCTGCTCAAATCTACCACCACTCCCATCATGGGAATACAAATCTACTTAATCATGTAGTTTATTATTCTAGATCTTGTCATTTCATTAATTTAATAATGAGAATGATCTATCATATATGATAGAATTAACTTCTAAGATATTTTACTAAGTTGAAATTCTTAAATATTATTATTGAATTTTAAATTTTGTTAACCAGACTGGTTAAGACCCAAATGAATAATCGGCATCAAAACACTAAATTCATGCATTCGATAATATGTATGGTATTTAATAACTCATATAATTTTATTTTTAAATTATGAAATTAATTTTATATATTTATTTAATCTCAACTTGTGCAATCTTTTGCATTAAATTTTACTGTTAAATTTCATTAGCACATATATATTTTAACTTAGATAATTTCATATAATTTATGAAATTATTGATTTTGAAAATCATAAGAATTTCTAATTTTTGGATTGAAGGAAGCTCCATAATTCATTGCTTTAATTTAGCATGTTATCAGAGATATGTATTTGAATTACTTTAAGCTTTATATATACAATTCAAATTGCATCTTTGCTTACATTTAAGTTGATAGCAAGTTAAATAAAAGTAAAATAATGGCTTATGCATTAGTAGGCTTAATTCTTTGTTAATCATAATCTTTTACTTTTTTTCTCATGAGTTGGCATATCTCTTTCAAATAAGATTGTGAACTCAAACACTTGCCATTTTGATATGCAATGCGATGCTCAATTATTCATTGAATTTTATGTTCATGTTTTTTGAAAAGCTTAGTTTTTTCATATTTCTTATAAGATTTGAATTATATTGTATTTGAATGCTAGCTTACTATAAATCTCTTGTGATCTGATTATAAATTCAACTAAATTTTCTTTTATATCATTTAAAGTAACACATATAATATATTCATTTATTGACTATGTATCAAATTCTTTTATACTTAAATTTTCAACACTTTTCAACTTTCTGAATGTGAATTAAAATAGAATTCATTTGTTAATCGAGGAGCTTTGTAATGCTTGTTATTGTTCAAGAATTTGATATTTGGAATAATCTATGATAAATCTTGTTCATGTTAGTTGATGAAATATCAAAATCTATATTTGCTCATAGAGCTATCAAGCTTCATATTCATTCTCCAAACTTAATTATGCTCAATTGAAATTATATTTTAATTCTTAGAATAAAATGTTGTAACTCTAGCTTATTGAATATATCTTCAACATCAACACTAGTCACTTGTTATTCATCTCGCTCAATGCAAGTTGTAATAAAATTTGATTATTCAATTAAAGTCATATTTGTCTTGTGAGTGGTCATCAAATGGTGTCCATTCTCTCCTTATAAATTGAAGTGCTGGATTCATATGCTTGAGTCAAGCACTTTAAAGAGAGGAGAAGGATTCTAGATCAATTTGGGCTCAATACTTGGTTCAAAATTCACCACCGACCTCTTCGATGAAAAGAGTGTTTAAAGGTGTCGGTGTAATTTTTAGAAAATAGATGGAATAATATATAAGACACTACCCAAAGATTTTGCTCTCATTTGGTGAGGACTTTAAATCTGGTTCTAGATTTCCTATAGGCACAAGCCCCTATAGTTAATTACCCATCTCAATAAGTGAGAGAGAACTTTCGATTAAAGCTAGTCATTAGATCGCAATGCGTATAGTAGCAAATATGTAGAGTTTTAGAATTTGAGATATGAAATTCATCATTTTAGCTTAAACGGATGGTTGGGGAATGATGACGCATCTAGATCCCATGGTTATGTCATCCTAAGTCATTCCCTAGTCTATTTAGTCGAGGAGGTAAAATAACACAAAAAGGATCCTCATCAACAACACATGGGTTACGTCATCCAAGAGATCCTTGTAGACCTGGAGTGGCGTTTGTTTAAAGAGACAGGTTTAAGTCTACCTTAGTTGACAAAGGGCTTTTTGTCCTATCAAGTATACCCTATGATTCACAACTCAATGGGTAGAGTCATTGGAGGACGGCTACGGTCAAATCGTAATATAATGGAGTTGACCGCCAAACCACCCATCAGGACTCTACCATAATCGCTTATCTGTGGAGCCTCTGGCCAAGCCAGTGAGGACGCGCCACGCCCCATGCAAGAGATTGATTGAGAGTACATAGCGAACACTAGATTTGACATTGGCTCTTTATGAGCTAGAGTTTTCTTAATTTGTCACCCCGATAAATAGTAAGGATAGATTGAGTTTGATTTAAGTTTTAATGAAGAGTTTCATTTAAGCATCAAATTTAAAAATTGATTAATTAGAATATGTTTAAGAGTTTTAGATCCTATCAACTCTGTTAGTCTAAGAGGATTAGATCTACTATCACCTAGAATGCCGATATTTCACGATTTGAAACTCTTATTATAGTTTTAGGTTTTGTTAACGCACTGCATAAGACTAAACCGGATAAACCCACGCAAGATCACACTTAAATTTTAGCATTCAAAGCAAGGGTACATGCGGGTATATTTAAGACTTTATGTAGTTCTTATTTCTAAGTTATGATATCAATTTCAGATTGCTACTTAATTTAATTTGAAAAATTGATTAATTTGAATATGTTTAAGAGCTTTAAATTCCTGTCAACTTTATTTAGCTGCTAACAGATGATTAGATCTACTATTATCTGACAGAATCAATTTTTCTGATATTTCACTAATTTGAAACTCTTATTATAAGTTTTTGTTAACTGACCCAGTAAGACTAAACTAAGAAATAATGAGATCATCAAACACTTGAATTTAAACATTCAAAGATAGTCGCACATGAGGGTGTCTTGTAATTTTAGGTAATTTTATGTTTGAATTGTGAAATTGATTTTGTATTTTATTTTATTATTTGAATATGTTTAAGAGATTTAGATCCTGCCAACTCTGTTTAGCTACTAACAGAGGATTAGATCTACTATCAACTAATATAATCAGTTTCTCAGATATTTTACTTATTTGAAACTCTTATTGTAGTTTTAGTTTAATTAAAAGACTAAACCGAAGCAAGCAAAGATCCTCACACTAAATTTAGGCATTCAAATATTCTTGACAAGCGTGTATTTGAGAATTTAAACATTTTTCATTTCTGAGTTATGAGATTGATTTTGTATTTTTATTTTTTGTTATTCCAGTTTAACCTGGGCAGCCTTTTCAGACATTAAAATTTGCACTTGAAATCTCATATCCGAGCACATACAGGTGTTTATAGCTTAGCTAATTTCATTTAATTAATAAAATTATTGATATTAAAATTCATAATTAGAATGAAATTCCTTAATTTTTGATTAAAGGGAGCCTTATGATTTTTATAAATTTAGATTTAATATCACCTTCTATTTGCTTGTACAAAGGGTCGCAGATTCGATGGCGAAGAAGACATTTTGATTTAAATTGTAGTTTAACACACTACTGACACTTAGTTTATTTATTGAGTTTTTATAATTCTCTCAACTTGATTATACTCAATTTACATCAATTTTGATAAGTTATATTTGATTTATTACTACTTATGTTTATTAGCTAGATAGTAATCACCTCCACATTCAGATAGTTTAAGAAACTCAATTTAAATTCATCCTTAATTTTGAGTTTATTATAAGTTTATTATGAGTTTGGCATTACCCCCTAAATTCCAATTAAATTTACCAATTTTAAAATTGCAATAAAAAGAGAACTCACTTATCGCTTCAATTTAAGTCATAAAGAATTAATATTAGAATTTGTGAGTTTAATATTAGCCTCCCCCAAATTTCACTTTGATTTTAAATGAATATTCTATTCTTTTCAAAAATTTGCTTCAAAGGCTCCCCCTTTTTGTTTGCCGCTTTTAGCTTAAAATTAGCTGCAGGTTTCCCTATTTAGCGCTCCTAAGTTAGCTCATTTCACCCTCCCATTTTTCTAAGTCAAAAGATTTGACATAATTTTGGCAGCCTCCCAAAGATCATCCCCATGAGGGGCTCCATCGGGAGTTGATTGCACGCCTCTAGATAGGGTGTCTCACACACCACAACATTTTTTCATCCGTTGTTATTGAGTACAACAATCTTCAAACCCCGAAGAAAATATACAATGAATATATATCATTCTCTTTTTTTTCTAAGTCAAAAATTAGAAAATTTAGGCAAGATTTCAGGAGAGGACATCTACAAGTTTACTGACGCTTCATTAAGATAGCTATGGTGTCTTGTGACACCACAACCTATTTTTCATCTCGTCGCTACCGAGCAACTATCTTCAAACCTCCAAAGAAACACTATGTATATATACTCATAAATCTCATTTGCTACGATTTTTTCAGTAAAGGCTCACAAAAAGAACAATGTGATAACTAGAATGTAAGATAAGGACGCCAAAAAATCGAAAAGAAGAATACGACGTTCTTCCCGATTTTTTAAAATGAAATGACGGCTAAAGCGAAAGGACGTCAAAATCGAAGAATTAATTACAATAATAATATTTTCCGATAAGGTGCAAAAATTGACGCCACGAAGGTGGGATCACAAATGGGATTGCAAAAATAGTGCAGAATGGGCCAGAAATAGTGGGCTGGAGGGTTAGTTGCAGCGGGCTGGACCAAGGGATTTGAAGGGCTGGCGGGCTAGTGGGCTGTAGGCTTCGTTGCAGTAGGCTGGGTGCTGAGGGACCGTGGGCTGGAGGAAGGAAATGGGCTGTGGCTTTGCGGCCAGGCCTGGTTTCGCGGGCTGGGCTGGAGCAGGAAGCCTAGGCGGCCCGTTTTGCGGGTTGCGACACGCGGAGGCGGTCAGTTGAAATTGAAGCAATGGCAGCGAAATGATTTCCTGGACAGCGCGGTTTGAGGGCCGGAGAAGCGGCGGACGCTCTAATTGGATCCGTAAACGGCTCAGGTCTCGCGGACGCGGGTGCAACCGGCGGCCTTGGTCTGCGGTCGCGATGCGGAAGACCCCGCAGTCGCGCAAAGGGAACGGCAGCGGGTCGGCGGGCGGTGAGTTTTTGCGGGACTTGGGTTGCGGAAAACGGGCCGATGAACAGTGGGAGAGGGGAGAATTACTTATCTTTTTCTTTCTTTCTAACCGGAGAGAGATAGTGGGAGATAGAAACTGAAAATCAGGATGAGAATAACGTGGGAGAGAATGAGAAAGAGTGGGAAGGAGGGAAAGGAAAAAAAATGAGGGGAGTGATTTTTTTTAGTTTTGTTTTTAATTTTTTTAGAAAATTAAAAATAGGGGAAAATGAGGGTAATTTGGAGATTTTTAAATTAATTTTTAATTAGTTTAAATTATTTTAATTTGAATTTGTCTTAACTGCACATATAATATATAGATGGATAATTCCATCAGATAACGAAGACAAGGCTCGACATTATTCTGGTCTTAAATAAATAATTTTCAAATCGCCATTTTTCATTGATTTTCATGCACTCATTCAATTGATTTCAGCCTTATTTGATGATTTCGCATTAAAGCAACGACTTGATCAATTTATAACGGTGAGTTTTGACTTGATCGACGCGACCTCGATATGTGGAGAAGGAATTGACATGGACTTGAGTTGCTCATCAAGTCATGCAATATTTATCTGACCATTGATGTCAAACGCTGATGGCAAAGTACGTCGCCGATCGATATATTGATTTAGACGAGCATTTTAGCCTCGATTTGCTACCACTTTGATTATTCACATGCATATTTGTCCAATTGAGGCATACCTCATTGATAGATTTTGATCTTTGAAGCTAACAAATGATCAATTTCAACGGAGTCGCTTAATCATTGACGCACCGACTTGAGAGGCGTGAAGTAGTTGATAACTGAGTTGGATCATTAACGCTATTTTATACTGATCAATTTCAAGTCAATGCTAATCTTTTCGAGGAGGTTATTTGTTGATTTGATGCTCCATAGATTTAATCGCTATCACTTCAAATCATTTGACATTTTCAGACTCGTCTCAATTGAGCATTCCATGATAGTTTTGATGTTTTAAAGCTACAAAGAAATCTATTTAATGCTCGGATATCGAGTTTCTCGACCGATAGCGAAGAAGATGGAGAAGGCTGATCAGATTAGATTTTGAATATCTATATTCGATCAACATTAATACGATGGTAAGTTCGTCATATCGGCTTTTACCATTTTCGGATGCAGTATTTTTTAACGATTTGCATCGCTTCCAAGTCTGTGGAATGGAATAGAGCCCTTTTAAATTTTTTTTGTCTTTGCAAAACGGTCAAGACGGCAAGTGGGTGGAATGATATGGGAGGATTTTGAGAGGGTAATAAAACAAATAACTTAATTTAAAATATTATCAGATATATTTATTTTTTTTTATAACATGAGAATTCAAAATATATGAATATTTATTTATCTTATTCATATACATATTTACGTAACAGGATTTTTTTTATTGTTTAAAAGATCTCTGTTATGATATATTATACTTTATATATTTATGATTATCCTCTTGTTATTATTATACCTGCAATATTTTATTATTAGGTATATTATACTCATACATGTTTATGTTTCATCTTATTAATAAATATTATACCACATAATATATATATATATATATATATATATATATATATATATATATATATATATATATATATATATATATATATTTACAAGCTAATTTAAAATAAAAAAAAACTTTATTAATTGATGACGTTATACTTATTTAGTGTTAATTAATTAACTTTTAAATTTTATTTGTAAAATTAAATTTTTAGGAGTTAATTACATTTATAAGATATATATAAATATATTTATAATATAGGTTTATATATATATATATATATATATATATATATATATATATATATATATATATATATATATATATATACATATATTACTCTTTTTAATTTTACACTTAGAGAGTTTTAATAATAATAATAATAATATTAATCTTGATTAGATATAACTTAATTAAACTAATATTAAATTTGAATTTTTTATGAAATTAAATGGTGGTGCTTTTATTCCAAGAAATGGAATAACAATGAGGTCAATACATAAAATGTCAAAACCAATCAGATTATTCACGCTCAATTTACGACTCTATATTGTGATGAGCAACACATATTATCTCATTATTCGAGCAAAAAATTCTCTTGATTCGATGTCAAGTATTTGGACTAGTCACAAACGAAATGCCCTGACATATTTGAACATCAAAATTGTCTAAGAACTACATTCTTATTGCATAAATTGGCATACAAATATGAATGAAATAATTAATTGAGCAAGGGAAATGGATGCACAAAATTTAAAATGTACATATGACGAGGTTTATGAGAACAAATTTAAAAAATATATATCTAATATAGTAATGATAATCAAGCTAAATTAAAATTAAATTAGGCTAGATTAAGCACGTTGATATGGCCATTAGGCGCAAAATGAAGCATTGTACTGACTGGATAGCTCGTGTGTTGATTAACTAATCAAACGAGCAACACTTTGAAATATTATTGTTAAATGAACAAGCAAAGCTTGTTGTTTGCATTTATATTCATGAATATTATTATTTAAAGCGCGAAGCAAGGAGCTCAAACCATTAATGGATCGATTAATTTGTTTGTGAACAATATTGTTCAAATTATTATTATTTAGGCTTAATGCTTTAATTGATACAACTCATGTATATTTTCAACAAGTTGCTTGTGAACAAGCTTGATTAAGGATTGATTAAAGCTCATTTATTTTATTAAACAGCCGCTCGTAACAATCATAATCTAATTTGAACCGAGCTCGTGAACAACTTGAATCGAAGCTTGAGCTCGATAATGGTAAACAAGCTCAAGCTTGAACACATATATGCTCTATCTCGGTTCAGAAATGGCCATTAGGATATACACTATAAATATATGCAAATATGTATGTTAATTAGCTAATTAATAAATTTATTAGCGAATAATTATATTTAATTTAAATGCATGATTAGACAAACTAAAATCATTATTATATATAATTAATCAAATTTATTGCATATTAATTTCTATAATCTGATTATATATATATATATATATATATATATATCTTTGCTTCCATACCTAATATAGAGGTGTCGGCCAAGTGGTGGAATCGCTAGTTTCTTTCTCCCCAAATGATATACAAAGTAATTGCAATGATAAGATGACAAAGTCTAGCAATAACTTTGTGTTACAGATTGGATAAAGCACATAAGATTTATGATAGAGAATACTGCATCAGAAAAAAGTTCCAATTTAGCAAAACACTCCGAACGAGCTTCATAGACTCATTGCATTCAAAGAATAAATGAGTGTGTGACTCAGGGAAAGCTTTGCAGAAAAAAAAATAGTCTAATGTCTGGCCCAATCCTCTAGAGGTGAATTGTTCTGAGGTTTTCAAGCCACCAAGATATTTCATCCAACCAAAATGTACAAAATTGATAGCATAACCCATAAACCATATCCAATCATACTAGTCCACACTTGCGCTTGTTCAAAATAGCGATTTAGTTTACTTAGTGGGAGTTTAATCGTTCCATTCCTTAGATGGAATCAAAATCAAAGCTTGGCCTAATATTCATTATGGAATTTTCTTCTTGAAATGATTCCAAATTATTGAAGAGGGTACTTTTCCCAAAGGAATCCATATTTATTCCACCAATCAGCTAAAGGAGAGGAATTGTTCAAAACCCACATAATTTTGATTTTACTAATAAGATTTAAAGTGAACACCTAGAGTGGTTTGACCCTTATCTTTAGGCTTATGGCTTTATCCCATGATATAAGATATAGTTTTCTAGGTTCACCACTATAGTAGAAAAAGTTTATAGTCAATGAGGAGAGTTTCTTAAGAACACATTTGGGTAAAAGATAGATCCAAACCAAGATGATAAGTTATTGATGAAAGATTTTAAGAGTTGAAGCCTTCCACCATAAGAAAGAAATTTAGATTTCCAACCCTCAAGCCACGCAAATAGTTTGTCAAACACTAGGTTGAAATGAACTGATTTAAGAGACCCATCCAAAAGAGGCATCCCAAGATATTTGAATGGAAAGAACCTTTTTTTGACATTTAGATATCTAAATAACTCCTCATTGGAGCGAGCTTCTTTGAAGAAATAAATGATAGATTTCTCATGGTTTGTTTCAAGTTTTATATAATTTGCAAGGGTATCAAAAGCATTTTTGAGAGATGACATGTTAGAATAATTCCCATGACCAAGGTCATCCAAAAATAGCAAGTGGGAAATGTTGGCAACACCCAGAGTTAAGGGGTTTATAATTTGTCGTGCTCACCTCCCTCCAAAAAAATAAGAGAATG